>JADRCD010217034.1:0-10372 GCA_019843815.1 Montemys delectorum
TGATCGAGTTTTATACAGTCTTCAATGTGGACGTGCTGTTTGTGGAAGAGTTACTTTATCTATTCCTTTGCATGTGTTGATCAACTTTGTAGTTCTGCTTTACAATTAAACAGAATATGGTCATTGTTCATAATTGTTCCTGTGCATCTATTATAACACATTTTTATATCTAATGGAAATTATTTTAAGAACTGGGAAATAAGTGACATAATTGCTATTATCTCAATTTCCTTTTTTTTATATTTTTCTGAAATGGCCAGTAAAATACTTTTCTTTAGTAAGATATCTTTTGAATATTATTATTTGCACAGGAAACCTTTTTCGCCTTTCCTAGACAAGTGCTACTCAGGAAGTTATTATCACAGATAAAAAAAAAATAGAATTACTTTCATTTAGATGTTGAAGAACTGAGCCAGTATACTGATACTCCATTATTCTGGGTGAATAATTAATCATCGATCAGAAACCACTAAAATAAAAAATAACCCTGGGAGGCTTTCCTACAGAATGTTGGTATTTCATCTACTGGAAAAATTTTAAAGTCCCTTAGATTTTTGCAATTTTTCTAAAATTCTTTTAAATTGGCATGACTAACTTCACCTAAGATGATAAATGTAGAAAAGTTATTTGTCAATATTCTGAAAATTTGTAAATTTACACTATCCCCAGAGCTTCCAAAATTCTGCCCCTAAGATGCCCTTTTCACTGGTGTTCTTTTCGAGTTTACTACAGTGTTTTCTGCAAAGATATTTTGGAGAATTTCGAGGCCACAAAAACCCACAATTTTGGCTTGGATAACCTCTGCTCCAAAATTTAGTATTTGTATACAAAATTCAGTAGCCTTTACATTGTTTTGTTCTTACAAATGACTGTGAGCCCTTTTTCCTTTCCATATATATATATATATATGTGTGTGCTTGTATGTAGATATGTATGTATATATATAATCTTTTATGTATATATAATCCTTTATGTGTATATATAAATATATATATAATTGTTTGGGCAGCAGCTTCATCTTTTGTAGCATTTATCCTCTGAGTACTTTGTGTTAAGAAGCACCCCCTTGGGGAAGTGCTTTGTCATTTACAATATGGTACAGAGTTCATTTTAGACAATTTTCTTCAGTTTCTTTCATTTTTTCCCAATCTTAGTACTGATTTTCTTGTCTATGGTGTTGGATGTGAAGATTTCTCTTACACATGTCTGCTCGCTTTGTCATGTATTTTCTCAGACACTTTGTTCAGTATTATTATGTTTGGAAAGAAAGGGAAGATTTTCACTTCTGCTTAGTCTAGTATCTGAATCTAAAATCATTAAAAGTCACATTTAATATCTGCCCTTGATAGACAATGGTTCATTTTGCTCTCCATTCTTTTCTTACATTTTTCTAATTTGATTCATGGTGATGAATAGAGTAATCAGTTTTTCAGTTCCCTTTGCATCTAGGAATGGCGATCTAATTCTCACCAGCAAGACTAACAGCAATAAGGGACAGAAGTATCTGGTGCTGTCTGTCCTGTGTCACTTTCCTCAACTTTGACACTGACTCAATATCTAGAACGACAGCAACTGTTTTGTGACAGTGAGATGACAGGCATGAAGACAAAAGACTGTGAAGGGAGGGTGGAATGGAGAGTTGGGCAGATCATTAGGAATTGATATCAGCAATACTATCAGAGGAAACCGCAGTTTCGCTTATTGAGACAAACTCTTATTCTATGAATTATTCTTGTTCATGGTTACTTGGCTTGTGTGTGCGTGTGTGTAATAGCACTCCTAATTCATATATATCTCTAATAGTTAGGATGTTCTTATTAGGCAATAAAATAAAAGCAGGAAGACTCTCTATTCTTTAGCTTTCCACATTAGATGGAGATATTTTAAGAGTAATTTTTAGAGATATGCATTTGACAAGAGTTCTTAGACTTTATAGAAAAATCAGGCTTGCGTTTGCACTGTGATTTTAAAATAAACTGCTGGCAGTCAGTACAGTTGACACATTAAAGCTGTCTATATAAATTTGTTGGTTTTATGTTTGACATCCTGATGTTTTGCTCACTGATTTGCTTTAAGAATAATAGAGTTGTGCTTTGTTTCTGGTTTATTATACACATAAAAGTTTTGTACTTTGTGTGATTCATGTATCTGGTTAATATGCAGTTTTACTTAGAATTTTACATTACAGTAGATCAGATGTAAATTTATGGTATGTATCAGCATAAAAATGTTCAAGAAATCAATAGGGAAGGAATTGTAAATAAATTGCTCAATAGCTTTTAAAAAAAAATCTAAATGTAATTAGAGTGGAGAACAGGACTATAAACATTTAATTTTTTTATATGACAAAGTAATAGATATTTAATTTTACGTGAAGAGTGTAGGTGTGATAGGCAGTTTCTGGAAGATGCTCTTGGTGTTTTCTCTTCCGCCCTGTGCAGTGACAGGACAGTACAGAAGATGGCAGTAGGAGATTACAAATGCTTCCTCTCAGAGCCCTCCATCCCGACTGCAACAAACACCATCGTACATCTTCGAGGTTGCTAAGTGGCTTGTCTTTACCGACTACGTTTTTCTTTTTTAATGAAAAGAAGAAAGGTACTAATTTTGATCTCCCATACATTTTCAAAGGAACTATAAACAATGTTGTATTTCAGTTCATTTTTCCCTTACTAACTCCCTAAGAACCTAAAGTTCTTTGTGTGTTTTTCTGGATCTTGACTTTTCAAAGGTAAGCTGGGATTTCTTAGATTTTTTTTTTTTAATCCCCAAAACTTTATTAAAATTTCTAAGGCTTAAATACTTCATTAGTGTTTTTATCATGGAGTTTTGGATTGAAGTTTCCTTCTTTCTTTCTTTCTTTTTTTTTTTTTTTTTTTTAAATGCGATTGTACTGTTATTGTTATCATGTAAAACATTCAAATGTTTCTTTAGTGTGTGTGTGTCTTACCAATAAGGCCAACTGAACACGACCTGAACAAGGAAAACACCAATGGTCATGATGATGTGGAAAAGAGACTTCACCTTGACCAGGTGGGGTGGGGGGTGGGGGCATCTACGTGGAGACAGGGGGATGGGGAGGAGGTGTGGGATGTGGAGCAGTCGGAGGGTGGATCTGGGGGTGGGGGTGGGGAATAGAAGATGGAGTGTAGAAAATGAATTAATTTAATAAAAAAACCCAAATAACTGAAAAAATGACAATTAAATAAATTGTATTGGAATAAAGACAGAATATCTATTTAAAAAAAAAAAAAAAGCTTTCATCCTAGACAAAGAACTATAGGCAACTATGGTGTTAAGTGGAAGGAAGATACAGCCTTCCTCAGGGTTATCCAATTCCAAATGGTCATGCCTTAAATCATACATGATTATCATTATACAAACGGAGAAGGTTGTATTTACATACTTAGGAACACAAACACCACACACATAAGCACACACCACCACCACCGTCCCGGCTACCATTGCCACTACCATTATTAGTTAGAAAAAGAGGCCAAAAGCTTGAAAGTCGCAAGGGGGTGAGGGTTACAAGACGGGATTTGGAAGGAGGAAAGGGAAGGGTAAAATGATATGATCTCAAACAAGTAAGGAGAATTATTTTTAAACAGTTAAGTAACATGTCCCAGGCACACACACGTGGAATCCAGAGGAAGAGCTGACATCTGAAAGGGGGGACATCTGTTTTTAAAGACTGTGATTTTCTTGTTATATGGTTAACAATTTTGTTAGGATCATATTTAAGGGAAAAAAAACAAGTCCTAATTAATTGGCACTAAAGTATTTTCATTGTTGATATAGCTATAGATCTATATATACACATACATACATACATCTATATATCCTTCTCCTAAGAATGAATAACATGATCAACTTAGACACAATCTAGAAATCTGCCTATGAAACATCTTTGGGAAGAAACTAAGAACTATGCCCTTAAGGGATTATTTGCAGTAAGGAATTTGCTGCCTAGGGAAAATAGTTTCATCTGTTGGTCACTAATTCAAAGCTCATTGAATGCTCCAGAGCCTCTAGTCCTTTTGAGGATAAGATTAAGACATCCAGCATCAAAGTTAGTGATTGGCCTTTCTAACTCTAGATATGTAACAGATTCTAAATATTAAAAAAATAGCACGAATTATTTCCAATTCTCTTCACTTAAAAAACAACCAACCAGCCAACCAACCAGCCAGCCAACCAATCAATCAACCAACCAACCAGCCAACCAGCCAACCAACCAACCAACCAACCAAACAAACAACAACAAATTGGTTCTGACATTCACCAGTCTCTGACTTTGGGCAAAGGGCTCAACTTCCTAAAACTTCAGCTCCTGACTGTAATGATACAATGACAACTGAGTTAGTGAAAGTAGCACTGGGTACCACACTTCCTACTGAATAAGAAAACACCAGTTCTGATTATTGTATTATTCAGAAATGACCTAAAAGACCTGCACTCAGAGGCACATTCCACAGGAGCAAACCTAATAACACTTTTAGAACGTCCTTTGAATTTGATAGGAATCCCTAAAGATGGAAAGATCTAAAGATGTGAAGGGTCTGGGGAGGTGGTTCATTAGATAAGAGCACTGGTTCCTAGAGCTCCCATGGAGGCTCACGACCATCAGCAACTTCAGTTCCAGGGACTCTGAAGTCCTCTTCTGGTCTCTGCTGGCACCAGGCACACACACAATTAACATATCTGAATATATAAGCAAAACATTTATATTAATAAAAACAAATAAATATGAAAAGATAGAGTGAGCATAGGTGTTTGTACTGATGTGGAAGTCCTTGGTCCTTTACAAAGCTTCTAAGGGACAAAGCTTCCTACAAGAGACCAAGGTCATACCAAATCAAATGAGCTGTGTGGTAGACGTGAGCATTCGTATTAAGCAGTGAGCTGGCCTATGCTCAATCAGCATTTAATCCCAGGTTCTCTGGGCTTTTAAACATCAAAGCTCAGTTACATTCCCATTAGTTGTTGATACAGAATGTTCAGACTCACAGGGTTTCTGCCTGTCAATCAGGAAATTCTAAAGGAACAGTGTGCTCTAAGTGCCGAGCTCAGTATGAGCTCACAGACATTGGACTGGTTCAGCGAATTAATTATTCTTTTATCTTCCCAGTCTTAGAACAATTTCCCACACAACTCTGAAAAAATCTGAAAAAGCCAGTTTGAGGAGGTTTGAAACTGACTAAATCATTGGTGTCAGCCCTGAAAATGTGTGGAGTGATTAACATGAAGTTTTCAGAGCGTTTGGGAAGTAAGTCTAGGAGACCCCTTCTGGAAGGGCCATGATAAATTGGTGGTTGGGAAAAATGGCCCAGTGGATGTTGAATGCCAAGTCCATACTGCACATTCTGAGGTATGCACCGTTCCTCAGGCTTTTGGTACCACAAGGAACTGAGGATGCTCTCCTTTCTCATTCTTACTAAAGGAACCTAGTTTCTACACTTGAGGGACTCAGCAGAAACATGGAAGCCAGCTGTCCTAAGACAACAGACATTCTTCCTGCTGACTGACATCAGTTCTAAAAGGTTTTTGATTCAGCTTCCACTTTGCTGTACTAAAAGCTCTACTCTCTTAGGGTAATTAACTGGGGTAATCACATTCAACTGTCTTATTTGAGTAACAAGCCCTGAAGAATGAGGAAGAGGTATTTACAAATATAGAAAGCAACCTAAAGAAAAATTTGGATGCTTGAAAGAATGGTTTGTGATTGGAAAGTAGAAAGTATTCTCCTTTTCTGATAACACTGGGTCATAAGAAAGGAACCTTGACTTTTAGAATCCTAGGACAAGTGTTTTCCAAGCAAAAGACTCCTCCCTTCAAAGACTTCACAGAGCATTTCGTTCCTCCCTTCATAATTCTCTTACCAGTCCTAGGCAGTAGGTAATAAAATCTCTGTGGCAACCATGGCTATGAGTGATAGACATGAGTACTAGTGGAGTCCTGGGCATTGGTGGAATTCTGGACCCTAGTGATAATGCTGGGTAGTAGTGGAGTTCTAGGCACTAGTGGAGAGTTCTGGGCATGGAATCCTGGGCAGTAGTGGTGTCCTGGGAACTAGCAGAATCCTAGGCATTAGAACATAGAGTCCTGGGCACTGGTGGGGTCCTGGGCACCAGTGGAGTCCTGGGCACTAGTGTAGTCCTGGGCATTGGTGGAGTCCTGGGCATTAGTGGAGTCCTGGGCAGTAGTGATAGTCCTGGGCAGTAGTGATAGTCGTGGGCACTGGTCGTAGTCCTGGGCAGTTGCGGTAGCCTTGGCCTACACTCACACATCATAAAAAGTCACAGGAGCCTGAGTGGTGGTGTTGCTTCCTGGCCCTTTGTTTTCATCGCTGCGGCTCTGCTTTGCTCTGCTCTGCTCTTTCCTGTACTGCACACCCCTTTCCCAAACCATTGCTGTGTTTCCTCCCTCCTCTATTTTTCCCTTTCTTCCTGTCCTCCTCCTCTTGCTTCTCTCTCGTCTTTCCTCTTGCCCTCTCTTCCTTTCTTGTTTTCTGGCTACAGTCTAAGTTTCTCAAGGGTAATAATTAGTTTGGCTTCAAAGTACAAAACCTAACAAAATATATTTATTAAGTTTAATTTCCATCAATAATTTGCCATTTATTTTCTCTTGTATCCCGGAGCTTAGCTTATAATATTTGTCCTTTGTCTATTCAAAGAAAAAAAAAAAAAAAAAACCTCATTACCTTCAACTTTATATTTGGATGGCGACATTATGGAAATCACTTTCTATATCATCACTTTTACAGGCTTCTAAAGGATTAAGTGGACTTACATGTACAAGTACTTGCTGTCTTTAAGCACTATCTGAGATGCTCATTTTATAAAGAGAAGAATCACCAAAGCTGAAGCTGGGTTGAAGCATAAACATTTAAAGTAAATAACATTAGAGATACCTTTAGTTACCATGGGTGTGTGTGTGTGTGTGTGTGTGTGTGTATGTATCCCTTACCAAAGACTGACTAATTGTGACAAAAACTAAGACCTCAGGACTATACTAGTCTCCAACTTAATAATATTTAAATGATTAGAAATAGATACAAAGGCTTAAATTTTATGAGATACCAAAAGTTCTCCGACAGGACTAGAAAGAAACGATCTCAGTTAAACCCCATGTCCTCATGGGTATAGATCGGTCCGCCATGCCACAATGATGTCACTAATTCCTGACGGAAGTCACCGAAGTCACCTAGAGTGGTGCTCAGCCTACCGGCATCCTCAAAGCCAGTCGGTGAATCTATATTCTAACTCTGGGGATGGAGTTTTTTTTTTTTTTTTCCACTCGCCTCTCAAAGCACAGCAACACACATTTCTTCCTGGATTTAAAGATGAAATACGGCTTTGCAAAAGTGTCCCTCTGCTCCCGTGATGTTCTGTCCAGTAGTCTCAACTTGACTTTGCCTTTGGTTTAGCGCTGGCGGCAGAATGCCGTCGAGAGCTGAAGCACTTTCCTCCTCGGCTGGAACAACTCTCACTTCAGATACCCATGGATTGTTGTCTTGTGTCACCAAGCCTTCTGTCAACCTTATCAGAGAGCCATCCCTGGCTTTTACTGGGAAACCAGAACAGTTTGGGGGCCCTCTATCTGTAATTCCTTTGTTACCTGACATAAAAGCTTGTTTATCCCTCTCTTGGCTGTATCATCTTTCAACAGAGACCCACTCCCACTTCTTTCACCCTGACTCTGGCCTCGCAGTTAAAGGCGATCAGTAGGGAAAAGCATCACACATTTGCTGAGTGAGAAATAAAACCGCTGAGAAAGTGTCTGTGGGAACTCCTAGGTGCTGACTGGTACATCTAGTGCTGTGGTCCGGCTCTAGACTTGTGGACTCATGTCCTAAATCACATTTGCTTCCATTGCTCTGAATTTTTGTGCAAATCTATGAGAATCAGTCTCTTAAGCTGCTGTCTGTCAAAGTTCTCCATGTTTTTTTGTTTGTTTGTTTGTTTGTTTTAACCTACCAATCCAGGAGCTGCAGCCAAGGGGTCCACTTTCGTTTGTCTTTCTGTTTTCATCCTTTCCCAAGCTGTCCTCTCATTCTTGCGTTTGGCTGCCTGTAAAGCCCTGCACGGGTCATGCTGTTTCTGGCCCTTTGAACTTGGTCTGTTTTCTCCAATCCTTGTTTAATATTTCTCTTTATTCTCAGGGCTCACACAATCCCCCTCTGTCACGCTTCATGTCTATGCCTTGCCTTCTGATGTGACATTCAACTTCTAGTTTCAGTCAACGAGCTGAAATACACTGTAGGCTCCAGGGGAACATTTATCTCACTGCAAACAGTGACTTCCACTTCTTGGCCTTTTGGACCTTTTGGGCTTGGAGGTTGAGTCTTACCTAGCCGTCCATTTTTGTCCACCAGCAACTTTTAAATTATCTGAACTGTTGTGGGTGCTGATTTTTGTACTACAGTCTGGTGTGTGCCCCATGATCAGTTTCCAGTGTTTAAAGAAACAAGTTGGATCATGGACGTAAGTAACACTTTTGGGGATCTTAGTGTCACACTGTCCCCCTCCCCCACCCCTCCCCCCAGCCCACCCCCGATTTTCAGTCTTAAAGGGAAGAGCTAAGGAGGGTGACTGGACTCTCCCTGGCCATCCAGCTACCCTTCCCAGCAGTTTCGTGCAATTCTTCCTTAAGTGCTCCTGGTCTGTGGGGTCTCAGGGAAGGGCAGAGTTGGAGAAGACTAGCAGAAGGGGCGCTGTCTATGTGGCAGTCTTCTCCGGCCCGAGGGGCATTCACAGGGACCGAGGGCAGGGGAGAGAGACTGAGGCGGGGCAAGAGACACGAAGAATGAGAGCAAGACAGGTTTCTGATCAAGCTCTGAAAACTTGACTTCAGGGACGGCAATATAAGCATAAACAAGAGGAGGCTTCAAGGAGAGGGGGTGGGAAGAGCCTCAGAGACTTTCTGAAGGTCAGGCCGCAATCTTGAGTCTCTGGAACCAGAGTAAGCAAGTTCCCTCAGGCCTGTATGTGTAAGCTAGTAAATTTCCACAAGGCCATGGTTAAGGCCCAAGGCTCCCGACAAAAGACTCCAGAGAGGCTGTGTGAGGGTCACCCATGCTCTGGCTAGTAATATTACCCATGCTCTGTAACTAAGTGCAATAAATTCGTTGGTTCCCCCAGGATGAGCTGCAGTGCAATTCTAACTGGAAACCAAACTTAGGACAGGCCGGACCCTGGACAGCCTCTTCCAGGGAATACTTTTAGTGACATTTCTTGTCTATTGTTGATGATGGTGGTTGCAATTGCTGCAACTGATAGCTGCAGCCGAGTGTGCTAAGTGCTCTTTAAAATGTTTGTAGCACGTAATCTTTATTTAACTAGCTTAAACACCATTTTTATATTTAGTCTTCTAATTAAAAAAGAAAAAAAAAACCAAGTGTTGAGTTGTTATGTAAAGTTTAAATTCTTCCCTCCCTTTGTCCCTCCCTCCCTTCTCTCTTTGTTCCCTCCCTTCTTTCTTTGTTTGGGGTCTAATCGGCTCTTCCTACCTCATGGTGGAGGCTTGGAGGCTGTGGTGGAGCTAACACAATGGCTCACACCCTGTTGCTTCTCTCTCCACACTGCAAGCTGATTTGAAGCACTAATGAGCTGTGAAATATTCTTCTGCTGCTAATTTAACTCAGGGTGACCACTGGGGATTTGTTTCAAAAGTTGAGACAGAGAGGAATGCTTGGCTTACAGATTAGCTCACTGAAATGGATATTTTTTTTCCTTTGCAAAACAAACTCAAACAAAAAACCAAAACAAAACCAAGAACAAACAAAAATCAAAAAACCTCACTCAACCAACCAATCAACAAAACCAGTAAAAATTGTATGCTAAGAGTGATTACATGATTTAATTATATTTATATGACTATTGAATTATTTAGTTATAATTTAGACACTTGAACAAAAGACCACATCTTGTAAATTAATAAAAATAAAAAAAAACCTTCAAAATTTCCTGTAACATGTATGCTGCTAATAGTTTTCCTTCTAATCAATTTAAATCAGGAACTCTCAGTTTAGCAGTTTGTCATTTTTCTTTTTCCTGACTTAAGACTTTATTATTTATGTATTTATATAGTTCAGGACTCTTGGCTCACAACCATCTGTAATGAGATCTGATGCCCTCTTCTGGTGTGTCTGAAGACAGCAACAGTGTCGTCATACACATTAACTGAATAAATAAATCTTAAAAAAAAGGAGGACTGAAATTTGGCTTCTAGCACCCATATCCATCAGCTCAAAAGTGCTTGAAACTCAGTTCTAGGGTATCGGGAACCATTTCCTGGCCTCCTCAGACACCTGTATACGTATACACATACCTACACACACACACACACACACACACACACACACACACAC
>JADRCD010217034.1:10382-22062 GCA_019843815.1 Montemys delectorum
ACACACACACACACACACACACACACACACACACACACCACACTAGTACACATAAAAATCATAAATTGTTTATATTGTTTTATTATTATTTGTAGTGGTAGTATGTATGCATGTGTGCACATGTGTGTACCACAGCATGTGTATGGTGGGCAGAGGGTAACTTTCGGGCTTGAGTTGACTCTTTCCACCATGCATTCAGTGGGTCAAACTCACACCAACAAACTCGCATAGCAAATATGTTACCAAGGAGTCATTTTCACTAACGTGAAAAAAAAACCCCAAAATTTCAAATGTAAAATATTATTACGTTGCTTTGTAATGAAAGGTATTTTTGAGACATTAGAATCCCTAAATTATGCCAGATGGTGATGCGCTCCTTGAATTTCAGAACTCTGGAGGCAGAGGTAGATGGATTTCTGAGTTTAAGGCCAGCCTGGTTTACAGAGTGAGTTCCAGGACAGCCAGGACCCCTGTTTCAAAAACCAAAACCAATCAAACAACAAAAAAGGAGTCTTCAATTTAGATTTAATTTAATTGGTTAAATTTAATTTAATGTAGCTAATAGAACACCGAATTGGCAGTTTATTGAATGCATTAATAAATTAAGTTGGGTTTTTAGTGTAATCATTCCTCGCTTCACTAAATCCAACATTTAGTTTTGTCTTGTTTTTCAAGACTAAAGGACACAAACATTCCTTGGACATTAATGCTTAACCCTGGTTCACTTTCACAATTTTTTTCAATTTAATTAACGCATATGAAAATCAAATAACATGACGGGAAACCCCTGTTCGTCTCTATATCTAGAATCTAGTAGGCAAAAACTTCCCCTGGCATTCGTTTGGTCCCTTTATGGTGTAAAGGACTTCAGCTCTTTTCTTTGGCATCCTGGCAGTGAGTTTAACGCACAGCATCTTCTTAATAGAGTTTCCACCCAAGTTTTCAGCAAACTCTCTTAGAGTTGCTCGTTGATGACTCAAAATCCAATATGACAGTCCTATTTTCCTCAACAAGCTCAGGATTTTAGCTCAGGCACAGCTTGGTTGAAGTAAAAAGATCCATCGACTGTGTGTGACAGCATTCCCTTGGCATGGGATCCAGGACTGTGTAAGAACAGGTAAAGCAAGCTGAACACTGGTAAACCCAAATGCATTTATTGTTCTTTTCTTCTGACTCTGCATGTGATGTGACCAGCTGCTTCAAGCTCCTTGTTGTGGTTTCTCTGCCTTGATGAACCATAGCGGAGGAATTGTGGCTGAACAGACTGGTACCCCCAGGAAGGGGGTGATGAACTGGGCAAGGGCGGAGAGTGTGAGCTGGACACCATCATGCGCATTCTTGCTCTCTGTGCCTTGTGGGTGTGACGTGACTAGCCCTTGTGACTTTCCCAACATAAAGGACAGGGATTCGCAATTGGGAGCTAAATAAGCCTAGTATCCCTTAAGGTGCTTTTGTCAAGGCATCTCATCCCAGAGACAGGAAGTGATATGAAGACTCGGCATACACATATCTCTGAACGCACATGTGAGTGTATTTATCCATGCTTGCCCATGTGGAAGCCAGAGGTTGATGGGAGGTGTTTTCCTCACTTATTCTCAACTATACTTTTTTTTTTTTTTTTTTAAGAGAAGGTTATCTTGCCTTATTTTTTGAGACAGGGCCTTTCACCAAACCTGAACCTTATCATTTGGGCTAGACTGACTGGCCATCTATCTCTCACTGCCCCTCGCTCCAGCTCTGTGGGGATGTATATGTGCATAGGTACACACATATACATATATATGTACATATATATACACACACACATATATGTATATATGTGTATCTCATCCTGATGTTTGGCTTTACGTAGGTGCTGGGGATATGAGTTAGGTTTGTGCAGCAAGTGCTTTGCCCACTGAGCCATTTCCACAGTTCACAATCCTCTCTTGAGCACTGTTCACCTATTGTTTTTAGTGTTTTCTAGTCATGATTTATATTTGGTTATATTTTTCAATTATTTTATGCAATGTTAACACGCATGGTCTTAACTTCCATCTGTTTTTCTTACCCTTTCTCTTACTATCCTATTAATTTTTTCGTATAAGTCTTATTTGGCTTTTACTTGGTTGTCCTGTATCTTTAGATACTTTTATTCTCAGGGCAGGAAGTGCTACGTAATTTCCTTATAAAACTGGCTTGGGTACATGTTCTTTCTTTTACTCTTGTCTTGCTGAAGTTAAGAAAGCCAAGCAACTTCAGCCACATTGACAATGCAGACTAAATTGCTTCTACCTTGCTTTATATAAATGTGTAATCCCTCAGTTTTTATTTTCTCTGTTTGTCCCACCTCTTTTTTTTTTTTCCTAAACAAAATCCTATTACACAGATGATGGAAAGGATACAAGAAAAAATAATCCTTATTCACTGTTACTAGAGTAATGTAAACAAGCAATTAGAGAAGTTAATGTGGAGTTTCCTCAAAACACTAGAAACGGAGTTGCTGTTTGCGCCTATTATCCCACTCTTGGGTATGGACCCGAAGGAACCAAAGTCAGCGTACAATCTACCCATTTTCATTGTGGGACTATTCACAGTAATCAAATTATAAAAGCAGCCAAAGTGCTCATCAGAAGATGAATGGATAAAGAAAATATGCTGTTCATATATACTGTAGAATATTAGCCATAAGAAGAATCAAGTTATTTTAATTCTTTTTTTTTAGATGAAACTGGAGATCATCTATTAAGAAAAAGAAGTCAGACTTAGATAAGTATTGCATATTTCTCTCACACGTGGAATCCATATTTGTGATGGTTATACTTGGGTGCCAACTTTACTACATCTGGAATTAGCTAAAGTAAGTAAGTAAATAAACAAACAAATAAATAAATGAAGGGCACAGCTGTGAGAGATTTGTGCTTAGTTTGAAGTAGGAAGATCTATGTCTAATCCAGTTCTTGAGGTGGGAGGGGAGACACACCTTTACTCTGGGTCACGCTTTCTGCTGGAAGCCTAGATAAGGGTATTTGTTCTTTGCCTGTTTGGTTCTCACCTTACTAGCAAGTTATTTCCTTCATTGGCATAAGAACCTACTTCTTCAGGATCCCAGCATATACTGAAGATCAGCTGAGACATCCAGCCTTGGGGACTGAATAACTATTGGATTCTTGGACTTGTTCACAGCCAGCCATTGTTGAATTAGCTGGACTCCAGCCTATAGGTCATTCAACCTTCCCCTACCCCCTCAAATATATATATATATATATATATACTCATTCTATAAGTTTTGCTACTCTAGAGAGCCGTGACTAATAACAATATTTTAAAAAGATATGAAAAGAAAGTGAGAAAATGATCCAAGTGCATTATATATGTGCATGGATGTATAATAATGAACACTATTATCAACAGTTCAGTTACAGCCCAAAGTCACACCAGTAAGATGGTTAATTTCATTCCTCTGGTTTTAGAATGATGTTTGCACTTTTTGAATTTGTATAAAGTTGGCACACACAGAATCCCTTTCTGCAAAGCTTCCAGCACTTTAGTTTGCCTTTGATAATCTTTGATGTCTTCTGAACTTTGTGATTGGAGATAGACTTTCCATTGACATTTCCCAGAGATGGAGTTTAGACATCTCTGTTTCTTGCTCTCCTTTGGAATGCTTTCCTTTGGTAAACAGGTCTGTTTTTATACGAATGCCTAAAGATATTTTCTCTTCTCTACCATTATTTGTCTCTGTTGGAGATGACACTAAAGACTTGTTGTGATTTATGAATCATGAAGACAATGAAAGTTTGTACAATGGAGTGCTTAGTATTAATTTACACTTATTTTGATATGCACCATTTAAGAAAGAATAAACATTGTTTTAGTTTACCTTAACAGAATCATCCAAGAAATAGTTCTCAAATGAAGGAGCAGCTTCAGAATCTGAAATTTAAGACTCAGTTAGAGCCAGGCAGTGGTGGCGCACACCTTTAATCCCAGTGCTTGGGAGGCAGAGGCAGGCGGATTTCTGAGTTCGAGGCTAGCCTGGGCCACAAAGTGAGTTCCAGGATAGCCTGGGCGAGCCAGAAAAACCCTGTTTCAGAAAAACAAAACAAACAAACAAAAAACAAAAAAGACTCAGTTAGTAGGTTTTGGTGGAAATATTTTAAGAGGAAAGAGAGTGTGTGTGTCCCTGTATCCAATGGAGACAGTATCATCCATTTATGTAAATAGGAAATTCCAAAGTCCATGGGTTGGGCAAAATTTCTACCTACATGGAGTTGTTGATTGTCTACGGGGTGGGGTGTTCTAAAGGCTAAAGTAGAATCACATGACAAGGGGAGGCCATGGGGAAAATCCAGTGAACATTTATTGTTGACTGGCAGCAATGATGACATGCCTAGGAAACTCCTGTCCTCGGGCTTTATGGTATCTGGAAGAGTTACAAAGGCTTTTACTCTGAGAGGTCATAGAAAAGGCCATTTTAGAAATAGGCCATTTCTATGTGTTCCTTTAGGTACCTGACACACAATGCAAGCTTAATAAAATAGTACATAAAGGGTACCTCTAGGGAAAGATTGCATTTAGACTTCTACTTTCCCTGCCACAGAACAGAGTGTGAAAGCAAGGCAAGAGAGATAAGAGAGTGTGCACAGTCTCAGCAGCGAATTCAGTGTGGTGTGGGATGTTACTTGAAATAATCCTGTTTTACAGGGAAATCAAAGCGGTTCGTTCACAGATCATCTTTAGACTTTTACCAATGTTTGTTTCACATCTCAAGTTAAGAGAGTCTGCATTGGTTTGTGAATGATTATGGAGAAGCAGAATGAAATCTAAGGTTTAAAATACTAGATATTGAGCTTTGGTGAGTGCAGCTCCCAGTCATGTATAGAAGACACAATCTCAGGCAGTTGCTCTGGTCCTCTGTTCTTACAACCGTTCCATCCCCTCTTCCAAGATGTGCCCTGAGGTCTGTCTAGGGGCTGCATTGCTGGTGTATCAACCGGGGATGGACATCTCATATTCTTTTGTTTTCTGCATATTGTTGTGGGTTTCTGTGATGGTCTCCAGCTGTTGCACAAAGAAGCTTTGTTGATGGTGGGTAGGACCACATTTGTCTATAGGTTATACAATCCTAGGTGGCCATCTGTAAACACATATGCATATGACCAACGCTAAATGGACTCAGCAACTTACACACATACACACACACACACACACACGCACACATGCACACATCTGCGTATGTAATATCAAAAATGAAAGTTGAGACGTTGGGAGGCATAGGAGAGTTGGAGGAGAAAGAGTGGGGTGAAAATGTAAGCACAGCAATCCTGTGTGGCATTCTCAAAAAACAATAAAATACATTTTGAAAAGTAAAATTCCAGACTTTAACAAAGCCCAGTGACCAGTAGTTCCTTGTCTTTGTCAGGGTTTCTATTCCTGCACAAAACATCATGACCAAGAAACAAGTTGGGGAGGAAAGGGTTCATTCAGCTTACACTTCCACATTGCTGTTCATCACGAAAGGAAGTCACGCCTGGAACTCAAGAAGATCAGGAAGCAGGAGCTGATGCAGAGGTCATGGAGGAAGGCTGCTTACTGGCTTGCTATCCCTGGTTTGCTCAGCTTGCTCTCTTAGAGAACCCAAGACTACCAGCCCAGGGATGGCACCACCCACAAGGGGCCCTCCCTCCTTGATCACTAATTGAGAAAATGCCTTACAGCTGGATCTCATGGAAGCACTTCCTCATGGGAGGCTCCTTTCTCTGTGAAAACCCTAGCTTGTGTCAAGTTGACACATAAGAACCA
Organism: Montemys delectorum; assembly: GCA_019843815.1. Taxonomy (NCBI): domain Eukaryota; kingdom Metazoa; phylum Chordata; class Mammalia; order Rodentia; family Muridae; genus Montemys; species Montemys delectorum. Next base: position 16,167 of record JADRCD010217034.1, read on the forward strand.
GTCAGTACACTCCTAGAAGATTTTGCAAGGAAGATGACGTCCTTATATGAAACCTGTTTTGTGGGAGACAGAACCTGTCAGAACTACCTGTTGCCTCTTTGTAGAACTGACTACAGAAATGTTGCCCCTCGTGCAAAGTGAAGATGAATTTTTTAAGATGTTGACAGTAGAACATTAAGCTTATATGGGATTCTCTGGGTTTAGGGTACCATAGATCTATGGGAGGAAGGGCATGAGGCCTCAGATACCCGTGACTGGAGGACTCTGAGGGCATATTGCCAAAGCAGTCTAGTAGGAGTGGAGTCTAGAATTAAAATTTTAAAAAAGTTCTTTTGCTTGTATTTTATATTAGGGGAGAACTTCTTAAGATACAAAAGAGAGTTATCTGATCCAGCAATCTGCTGTGTTCTAGACTGTGTACCCTGAGCTACTGTAAGTGAGGGATATAAAGGGCTAAAAGCTCCTGCAGCTTGCACACAATGGCTTCTTTGTTCATTTCTCAGAAGTTCTCTCCTTCTCCAAAAGCAGTTCCTGGGAAAAACTTTTACCCTGACTTGCAGTGTACCTGGTCATTATTTCAAATAAAAAGCCAGAAGGTTTTTAATGTGGGAAAACAAGGAGCTATCTTAAGTGATTTTAACACACATCAACTTAAATAATTAAAACACTGACTGTCCACCTTTCTGCGTGGTGCACAAATCATACTCTTCCTTTATGTTCATCACTTTAACATCCTGGGGAAAAACACCCTAAACACCGGTAGGAGACGACAATAAAAATCTACTTTGCTTCTGTATCCTGGTGCCCATGGACTGTAGTCTGGGCTTTGCAGTAGCTACTCATGTATTGTGATCAGTCTTATCTTTACTAGGCTTAATCTATGAATAAGTTTCAGCAGGCTGTTAGTTGCCCTAGAACAGTGTCTCTCAACCTGTTGTCGGTCATGATCTCTTTGGGGGTTGAAGGACTCTTTCACAGGGGTCACCTAGTTATGATGTAGCAATGAAAATAATTTTATAGTTGGGGTCACTATGACATGAGGACCTGCATTAAACAGCTACAGTGTTAGAAGGGTTGAGAGCTACAGGCCTAGAGCCTCAATATTCTTGTTACATTAGATGACTTCATTCCACGTGTCATTTGTCTTCCAGCAGATTAACCTGGGTATGCTTTCTCAGAAATGACAGTGTGAAAGCTGGAGGTAGAAACAAGGACACTAAGAATCCACTAGCGTCACATCTGTACCATCTGTCCACGCAAGCATGTTGAAAGATGTGCCAGATTCAAGGACTAAGAAGATGCGCTCTGTCTTTTTAGATAGGTAAAGGGGGGAGGTTGCGGAGAATTCAAATCATTTAAAATCAATTTGTCAATTGCCTCCTTACAAGGCACTCTGTGTTCCAATGTCTTTTTAAGGCTATTGGTATTTAGTTTATGAGAGTATGTTAGGCGCTTTCCCCCCTTTACTCTTTCAGAGTTTTATAATCAAATGAAATTGGTTAATACTCAGAAAATATTAAATCTATACAGTAGCTTTAACTTGTCTCTCAGTGTCAGTGTTCCATTCTGTGTCCCCTATGCCACTGCCATAAACCCTGGAAACACTTCTCCACCAGCAGGTTTCATGCTGAACTTTGCTTATGGAGAGACCTGTTGGCATGATGGTAGGAACATGCCTCTTTTCCAGGTTCTAGCTCTCACTCCCTTTAATTCATGGAGGAAGTCGGTGGATTGGCTTAGAGGAGGCTGTGTGGGCTCCTTGTCAGTGTAACCTCTTATGGTATTTCTCTCCCTCCCACCCAGCGGCTTGTTCACTAGTAACTATGCCTCCAAGTACTTATTCGCTTGGTTGGGATTATAGATAGGTCTGTCCCCTGTTTTTTTTTAAGTCCAAGTATTTATTCACTTGGTTGGGATACTTCTATAGATAGGTCTGTTCCCTGTAGGATAGGTTGCACATTCTTGTGAGAACCTTGTCCCTAGGTCTCTGGTTATCTTACCAGTGGCTATACTGTTGAAGAAAGTGCTGCTGTCCCCATCAACCCTCAACTACTGACAAATCCTCAGGGAAGGTGGGAGCTTTGTAAGTCACTCTCCCTCCATGGAAGAACTTTGACAGGCCCAATCTTATAGAGATAGAGTGCAGGTAACTGTAGCCTCTGTGTGTTCAACAACACAATGAAGGTCTAATGCCCAGGAGTCAGTCTTCAACATGGGTCCTCCTCTTGATCATTCATTCTTTCTGCCTCTTCTCCCACAATATTGCCTGCATCTTGGAAAATGTGATGTTGATGTTCCATTTTACAGCTGAGCACTACTTAACAGCCAGTTACTTGTAGCACTTTGGACAGTTATGAGTCTGTAGGTATTGCTCACAATTGTGGAAGGAAGGAAGCTTCTTTGTCCAGAGCTGAAAGCAACACATTATAATCGGAGGGGAGAACAAGGAGGTGATGTTTTTACTTACCAAATTAGTTAAGCATTAGAGGTATGACAATACATAATGATTGGAAAATGTGGAGAAGCCAGTATTTAACATTGAAAGGAAGGAATATATGAACTTTGGGGAAGTCCCAAACTTTGAACTTTGGTATGTCCAGGACTTGCTATGGTGGGAGAATTGGGTTCTGATGATGCCAAGTAACCTTGGTTTGTGTTGTTTATTTTCTTATGCTTGCCCCATATCATCTGGTTATCTCTAGTGCTACCTATCCTTGCTAAATCTGACTGGAGCCTGTCCTTCCTGTGATCCTGGTTGTGTCAGAACTCCTCAGAGTCAAGCTCTCTCTGTGATCCTGTGATTCTGGGATCCTGTGACCCTGGACTTGTTAGCGCACCTAGGAGTGTAGCTTCCTCTGGGTGTTTTGGGACTGACTGCAGAGTTTGCACCCAAGGTCTGCTCAGGGCACGGACCAGCCCAAACAGCCTGGAAACAACCTGAGCCACTGGGCTGGCAGAGTTCCTGTGTGCCTGAGTCCTGCTAGTCCCAGTTACTCTGGGTATTGGAACAGATATTGTGTCCTCAGGACACCAGCCCAGACAGACCGGTAGAAACTTGAGCCACTGAGCTGGCTGAGTTCCTGTGTGCCTGGTCCCGCTGGTCCCAGGGACAGATATTATGTCCACCTCACCTCTCGTCCTGGGCGAGTTAGAGCAACTGGGAGTGGATCTTCCTCCAGGCATTGTGGGACTGGCTGAGCAGCTTGTGCCCAAGGTCTGCTCAGGGAACCAGCCCAGACAGACTGGAAGAAACCTGAGCCATTGGGCTGGAGGAGTTCCTGTGTGCCTGGTTCCGCTGGTCCCAGTTACTTCAGGTGTTGGGACAGATGTTTTTGTACTCCTCACCTCTGATCCTGGGCGTGTTAGCTACTTTTTACTTTTAAAACATTTAAAAGAATGATCAGTTGTAACTAGAAGATTTTAGCCTTTCTTCCTTTACTTTTTTTTAATCCTCCAGATTTCCACATTTTTAAGCTTCACACCGCCCAGCCAAAAGCAATGCTGAGCCATCTATGCTCTGATAAACCAGGGAAACTCTGGTTTTCCATGTTGTTTAAGAATCCTTTTCATCTTGTTCAGGTCTGTATGAGATTTTTTATTTAATTTCTGTTTGCATTTGCTGTGCTGATCCTGACTGCAGTGAAGAATGCAAAACATCAGTGGGGGGAGCTGTTATTAAAGCTCAGTTTCAGTGTTTTTGAGAAGCTAAACATCATTAATTCCAAGAGCTTAAAAAATTTGAAGGAAAATTTCTATTTTAAATTTGATTTTATGCCTTACTCTGACTTAAGAGTAAGGAGAGTAACAAGAGAGACACTTCTTATTTTTGAAAATCAGTGTTTAAGTGGCTGCTTTCCCCATATATGAACAAGGACAGATTTTCATGAATGTACCAGAATAGTACACAGTCCTGAAAACTCTTGAGCTTTCAGGGGTACTGTGTGATGCACAGTTCTAGGGGGTCATATGTATGATAGCTGCACCTGGTAAAGAAACATATAGTTGCTGTGGTCTGTCTATACATTTGTTTCCTTCAAAAACACTTATTAATCTTGTCAGGAATGTAGAGCCCTGGAGACACTTTAAATTGGTTTATAATTCAGTATAAGTCAGTTTTCTAAGAGATGTATTAACTTTGACACTTAACCTACTGTCCAAATAAAACAAATTACTTCTCAGAACATTTTTTTCAATTTTTGAAAAAAGTCAGGGTCATTTATTTGATTTCTTACAAACCAAGACTCCTGACACTAAGCTAGAGGAGGGCCATTAACACAAATTGATTTAAAATTCCTTAAAATGATTGCTATGTGTGCTTGGTTCTTGGAGCTCTTAGCCAGATCCTGAATGAAATGTTTTAAATGGTAATTTTAGTTTTGGTCTTCAGGTTACATACCTGACATACCTTTGGGTAAAGCAAAACTATTTCCTATATTTTAGCTAGGGCTATGCATCCTCAGTTCAAGTTCATAAGTCTTTGAGAGTAAAAATGTCCTCGGGTTCTTTTTCAGAACACAACAGTCTCTTCCAAGACTCTGATTAGAGTTTCTTTGGGTCTTTTTCTGACATGACCTTGTTCACATTTAGAAATCTATCTGCAGAGTGGAATGAGCCCTGGGCTGAGGCCAGATGCCCAGTGTACAGGCAAGGCTCTGTTACCAGCTAGTGCTTGCCCAGACCATGGCTTCTCTGCTTTACTTTCTGATCTGTGAAGTAAGCATGGTAATATCTGTTGCCAATTACATTTGGCAAATGTAATGAATTGCTCTAGACATAGTGCCATACAGTTACAAATGTTTCATCTTGTAGTTCATAGATCAGAGATCTAGTATGGGTACATGGAGCTGGAGTGAAAGTGCGAGCAGGGCTCTGCTTCTTTCTCCTGTTCTTGGAGAGACTTTGTGCTCATTGACTTTGCCCACAGATTCTGTCTTCAATTCATCAGTGTGACTGATTCCTGATACTTTTGATATTACAGTTTGATGCAGTGAGTCCTAACTTAATAGAACGTTTGTTCTTATAAAACAGGATAACCTGGACTAACATAATAGATGTGTATGTAGACAGAACACATGCAGAGGTAAAGGAGATTAGGGTGACCTAGCAGAGGCCAGCATGCCAAAGACCTCATGGATGTCTTCAAGGAAGGTAGGAGAGAAGCATGGGACGGATTCTTCTCTATGGCCCCTGGGAAGACATGAGCTTGTCTGTGCTTTTTGCTCAGACTTCTTGCCTCCAGAAGTGATGGGGACATTTCTGTTGTAAGTTATCCATCTTAGCCCTTTGCTCTAGCAGATGCTTGTTTCACTGCACTCATGGGGTATGGAAAAGGTGAAGCTTATGAGAGGCTCTAGCCTGTCTTTAGTGACTTCTACTCTCGTTTACAGGCTCCGCTGTCTTTACCTCTCTCATTTCACATCTAACTTTCAGACTGCTTTGTTTGTTGACTTAAAACTGTAGTATCATTTGCAGAGGCAAATAGCTTTGCATGGTTGTCTACAATTCCTGGAACTGTATCTTTCTATGTGGATACTTACATACTTACATGTGTGTATATGTAAGTTCTTAGATATATATTTTCAGAGGTCCTCGCCACTAATTTTGGGATTTTCTATTAAGTTTCACAACAGTATTTTTGAGAGTAGCCATAATTTTAAACTTGATGATATAAAAATGCATTTATTTTTCTTATGATTATAGTTGGTAGTGTTTTGGATTTGGCCTAGGAAAGAAATCTTTGTTCTAGTCATCATGTTTCTACCTATCTACTGATAGATCTATCTATCTATCTATCTATCTATCTATCTATCTATCTATCTATCTATCTCTACCACATATATTAGAACATAGAGAGGGGTAAGATATTGTACCAGTAATTTTAATATAAATGTATGCT
>JADRCD010217036.1:0-12393 GCA_019843815.1 Montemys delectorum
CCCCCCCACCCCCACCCCCCAGTCCCTTCTAACTTTAGATCTCTTCTCTCCCATTCTCCCATTCTCCCTCCCTCTCCCCTTTCCCTCTCCCACTGGCTCCTCGGTTCTCTCCATCTGCCTGACTCCTTGGGACCCGGTCCCCAGCCTGAGGATGGCGTCCTCTCTGCTTGAGGTAACTAACTGTTCCCTCCTCTTCCTTAAGAAACCAGCTCCAATCTTCCTGGTCCTAATCCATGCCTACCCCACCCCCTCGGCTCACATAGACAGGAGCTGCATGCTAGCCCTTCCAGGGTCCTTCTCATGAAGAGGAGGAGTAGGGTCCTGAGAGGGGCAAGCAGAGGGTACAAGCAAGGAAGGAGAACAGAGCCAAGGGTCAGAGGGCACTCAAAGAAGAAAGCCAGGACCCCTAAGGTCACCTAAGCCACTGACTATGGAGAGTAAGAGAAAGGAAGGAGAAGAGAAGGGCAGGGAGGGCAGGTAGGCTGAATGGGGAAGGAGAAGCCTGCAGCTACTGCTCTTTGGGTTAGGGGGAGTCCCATGTCTAGGGCTCCCACATTAAGCAAGATCTGGTCAGGTCTGTGTTGAGGAAAGAACCTGGTCTGTGAGCTGGTGTGTGGGAGAGGAAGAGGGGAGCCCTGGATGTGGGGGGCTGGCCAGGGGAACTGAGCCCAGGACTGAGAGGGAAGCAAGGAGGAGGGACAGGGTCTGAGGCCGCTTGCCCGGCTCACAAATATTTAGCTTTCAGCCAAAGACAAACTAAGCTCTATTTTGGGAGTGGGAGGCTCCAGGGAGGACTGGGCCACTTCGCCTCCAGGCTGGGACCCCAGCAGCCTTCTCTTGCCTCTCTGGTTCTGAAGATGAGAGAGCCAGGGTGCCATGTGAGTTCAGGATCTTGAGAATCATTAACTTTGTCAGGGTTTCTGGGGGGACCCAAGGCACAGAGTTGGAATGAAGAACTCAAGCCACTCAGAGCCCGAGTTCTTCCGCATCCCATGTTTCTGGGACACCATCTCTAGGCTGCTTTCAGGGTATCTCTGAAGGAAGGTTGGGTGATCTAATACTCCTTGAATGTCAGTGCCCTCTGGTAGCCTCAAATTGTCCCTATTTTATCTCAGTCCGATGTAGTGGCACAAATCTTTAATCCCAACACTTGGGAGGCAGAAGGAGAAGCAGGTAAGTTTGAGGCCAGCCTGATCTACATAGAGAGTTCCAGGATAGCCAGAGCTACATCAAGAAACCCTATCTCAAAAACAAAACAAAACAACAAAATCTCCGTTCTGGGTGCCTTAACTCAGGTCCCAGAAGTGACTAGTCTTTGCTGATTGACTCATCAGAGAGCTGACTATTCAATGTGAAGCACAGAGAGAGAGAGAGAGAGAGAGAGACAGAGAGACAGAGAGAGAGAGACAGAGAGACAGAGACAGAGAGAGAGACAGAGAGACAGAGAGACAGAGAGAAAGAAAGAGAAAGAGAGAGAGAGAACAGGAGGCTTTTGAATTTAAACACCCACTGGATTATGTGTGTTAGATACATTATTATACACATTGCTAACTCTGTGTGTGTGTGTGTGTGTGTGTGTGTGTGTGTGTGTGAGAGAGAGAGAGAGAGAGAGAGAGAGAGAGAGAGAGCAGGAGGCTTTTGACCTTTAAGTTAATGCCCACTGTCTTTTGTGTAAGTGTTAGATACATTGTTATATACATTGCTGACTTTGTGTGTGTGTGCATGCCTGTGTGTATATACTTTCATGTATAGATGCACAAGAGTGTATGTACACACACAAGCTGGATTATCTTAATACTTAGTCCAGATGAGAAATAGTGTCTGTAAGGCTATGAGATAAAGACTTCGTGACTGAGTTTGAGGCAGTGGCATACAAGCTAGTGGGTGGACACACTCTCTAACCAGATAACCCAGGTACATTGATCTACTTTACATTGTGTACAGGGATTCACAAGGGAGTCATGATTGTTCTCACACCCTTTCCCCCAACAGAGTCTAAATTTATTTATTATTATGTATATGTATGCCCATAGGCTAATGTGTACTACTGCACTAGTGTGGAGGTCAGAGGAAAATGTTTGGGAATCAGTTTTCTAATTCCACCTTGGATTCTGGGAATTAAATTCAAGTGGGCAGGCTTTCCTGCGAAGCTGCTAAACCATTATTATTATTACTGTTGTTATTGTCATTATTTTTACTCAACAAACTTCATATTGAGCCATCATTGAAACAATCGTTTTGAGGAAGCGGAAGGCGAGAGGTGCATATAAGTCCTGGGTCCACCCAGGGCAGGGACAGTGTCAATGATATGGACATTGTGCCTGCACTGCCAGCGTGGCACTAGTGCATGGGGGAGGGGCAGTTCAGAGACTTTCTGGAAAGACACAGGCTTGGGGAAGCATTTGGCAATAGAAAGTGTCATGGATGCTAGGCTTGGATGCTAGGCTTTCAGGCCTCCTACTCCCTGTGACCAGGAGATTCCCTGGAGACACCCCAGTCTCTCCATTTCTTTTCTTTTTCTTCCTTTTTAATTACTTATTATCTGTTTATGTATTTATTTATTTTGAGACAGGGTCTTTCTTCATAGCCCTGTCTGTCCTGGAACTTACTCTGTAGACCAGGCTGGCCTCAAACTTGGAGATCTGCCTAGCTCTGTCTCCTAAGTGCTAGGTTACCAGGTAGTTTCTGTTTCTTCTTCTTCTGTTTCACCTTCTTCATTATTATTATTGTTGTTGTAGTTGTTTTTATTTTTATTTTTTATTTTTTTGGTTTTTCAAGACAGGGTTTCTCTGTATAGCCCTGGCTGTCCTGGAACTCACTCTGTAGACCAGGCTGGCCTCAAACTCAGAAATCCGCCTGCCTCTGCCTTCCAAGTGTTGGGATTAAAGGCGTGTGTCACCACTGTCCTGCTAGTTTCTGTTTCTTTTATCTAGTTTTTAGGGTCCTGGGTTCTTTCCCTCCATTCCAATGCCTTGTGAATCCCTCTACCTGCTATGAGTAGGTTCTCTAGCAGTGGGAGGAGCTTGGGATAAGGACACAGCTGTTGTGGGTAAGGGGACTTGGGAAGAGGGAGAGGTGGAGAGGGAAGGACACTAGGCAAGGAACTGAGAAACCCATGCTCAGAGCTAGGGTGGTTGCTCAGCAGGGAAGGGACCTGGGGTTCAATTTCTAGCATGCTAAAATATACTCATAATAAAATAAATGAATTATTACTATTATTATTATTATTATTATTATTATTTTGGTTTTTTGAGACAGGGTTTCTCTGTGTAACCCTGGCTGTCCTGGAACTCACTCTGTAGACCAGGCTGGCCTCGAACTCAGAAATCCACCTGCCTCTGCCTCCCAAGTGCTGGGATTAAAGGTGTGGACCACCACCGCCCAGCAAAGAAACTAAAGAAACTAGGAACAGGGACCCTGGGTTTTCAGCATATGTAGTGGCAGTCCTATCTCCCTCCCTTCTTCCCTCCCTCCCTCCCTTCCTTCCTTCCATCCATCCTCTGAGACAGGGTTTCTTTGTGTATAGCCTTGGTTGTCCTGGTACTTGCTCTGTAGACCAGGCTAGCCTCAAACTCAGAGATCTGCCTGCCTCTGCCTCCTGAGTACTGGGATTAAAGATGTGGGCCACCACCTCCCAGCTTGGCCATTTTCAGTTTTTGAGACAAGGTCTCTCTCACTATAACTGTCCTGGAACTCCAGGTTAGGGTTAGGGCTAGACTATTTGGACTAGGCAGGCCTCAAGCTCACAGAGATCTGCCCTCCTGCCTCTGAGTGATAGGATTACGGGCACGCACCACTATGCGAGTCTAAGCCTTTTATTTTAAAGGGTAGTGGAACAAGAGCAGGGACCGTGAAACTGGAAAGTGGCTTATCTTGGGTACTACAAGGTAATACTTATGATCAGGTATACGTAGGAGCACATGCTCAGAACCCTGAACCCTTTTCCTTAGCTCTCACAGAGAGAGCAATCAGCCAGAAAAGGAAACTGAGGATATGAAAGAACTTAACCTCCCATACTTGGCTCCCGGAGCAGTCCAGTACTTTGGTTTTTCTTTCTGGCCTTCAGGGGCCTTGTTGGCCTTGCTCCCCAAAGTCGGGGTCTCATGTCAGCCTAGGGTTGGCTGTCTTCTTTCACCACTCTCTACCTCCCCACAGCTGGGTGGGGTCCCTGGGCTTGGCTGAGGCCCTTGTGGCCACAGTGTGAGGGCCGGGCAGGCGGGGGACCGCGTCGGCATTTTTAAAAATAAACCGACCGCAGGGAAGCCACCGGAGCTGGAGCCGAGCAGGGCCATGCTGGGCAGAGGGGGAGGGGGCAGCAGCTAAGGGAAGAAGGAGGGAGGAGTGGCTTGGGTTTTCTGGGGCCCATCGCCATGGTGTGTTCTCTTGGGTGGGAACTCTCCGCTGTCTTCCTCCTCCCTCTTCCTTCACCTCCTCTGTTTTTCTTAGCTTTGCTGGCCCTGGATTTCTTACCACCTCTCCTTTGTTTGTTCTGCTTTCCTCGCTCTCCCTCCCTTTTGTCTTTTAATTTTCCTGTCCATTTCTGCCTCTTAGTGCAAGCTTCTCTCCCGTAGGGTCCCTCTTTCTCTGTCCAGCAGAGCTTTACATGGCAGTACCTCCACAGTGGATGCTTTTGGGTCTCATGTGTCTTTGAACTTCCATGTTGCTACCTCTCTTTTATACTAAGTTTGATTCCTGCCCCCCACCAGCTTTCCCTTGGCTTGGGCCATTAGAGGATCCAGGGAAAGCCTTACTGGGAAAGCTCAGGGGTTCACTGTTGGACAAGGTTTTGGTACCTCTTATTGGGAGACCATAGGATTGGCAGGATCTCAGAGAGAGAGAGAGAAAGAGAGAGAGAGAGAGACAGAGACACAGAGACACAGAGACAGAGAGAATTGGGCAGGAGTGCAGTATAGAGTCGTGATTGCACACACTTTCACTGAAACCTTGAGCCACCAGTGTCACCTCTAAGATTTGGCATCACATATCCTTCATATGTTTTACTAGGAAGACACCAGACAATTAGATAATTGACTTTCTTTTTTCTTTCTCCTTTTTTTGCGGGAGCTGGGGGGAGACGGGGGGGGCGGAGGGGGCAGCGGGGCTGGGAGGAGCAGGGGGGGGGGCCTGGGGGAGACAGGGACAGGGTGCTTTTGTAGCCCTGGCTGTCCTGGAACTTGCTGTATAGATCGGGCTGGGCTCAGAGATCTGCCTGCCTCTGCTTTCCCAGTGCTGTGATCAAAAGGTACACCTTTTTTTTCTGATTTGTTTTGTTTTCATTTTATGTGTATGGGTGTTTAGCCTACATGTATGTGTGTGCATCGTGTGTGCTCCTGGTGTGGTCTGTGGAACCAGAAGAGGGAGTAGGATCATTTGAAACTGGAGTGACAGATGGCTTTGAGCTGCCATTTGGGTGCTGGGAATCTAAACCCAGCTCTCTGGAGGAACAGTGAGTGCTCTTAACTGCCAAGCCATCACTCAAGCCCCAGTGGCTAGCTTTTAAAAAAAATGTTTAGGGCTGGGAGAGATGGCTCAGTGGTTAAGAGCACTGACTGCTCTTCTAGAGGTCATGAATTCAATTAGCAGCAACCACATGGTGGCTCACAACCATCTGTAATGGGGTCTGATGCCCTCTTCTGGTGTGTGTCTGAAGACAGCTGCAGTGTACTCGTATAAAAAAATTTTTGTTTGTTTTTTCGAGACAGGGTTTCTCTTTGTAGTCCTGGCTGTCTCAGAACTCACTCTGTAGACCAGGCTGGCCTTGAACTCAGAAATCTGTCTACTTCTGCCAAATAAATCTTTAAAATTAAAAAAAAAAAGTTTGGTAAACACACACCACACACACACACATACACACACACACACACACACACACACACACACGCAAGAGAGAGAGAGAGAGAGAGAGAGAGAGAGAGAGAGAGAGTTAGAAGTGTGTAAAGAGTAGGGTACGTTTATGTGAGTGCCATGCCAAAGCATCTAAAGAAGTCTAAGGACTTTGTGGGAGTTCTCTCCTTCTGGCATGTGGGTTGTGGGGTTGACTTCAAGTCACCAGGCTTAGTGGCAAATATCTTTACCCATCAGGCCTTCTCGTTGGTCCCACATAGTTGAGCTTTTGAAGGATGTCTCTAATTTTTTCTCTTTTTCATAAGTCAGTGTGGCTGAACCCAGCACTTTGTATGTACTAGCCAAGGATGCTCTTCACAAGAGGCTCTGATTCTAACCTAAAGAGGGTACCAGGAGGTCCTGAGGGGCAGTTGTCATGAGGGTGGTCAGATGGCCACTGCAGTTTGGTAGGCATTAAGGAGCTATTTCTTTCTTTCTTTCTTTCTTTCTTTTTATTTATTTATTTATTTTTGAGACAGGGTTTCTCTGTGAGGCCTGGCTGTCTTAGAACTTGCTCTGTAGTCTAGGCTGACTTTGAACTCATAGAGATCCCCCTGCCTCTGCTTCTGGAGTGCTAGGAATAAAAAGGTGTGTGCTACTCTTGTCTAGCTAACCCCTCTCCCCCACCCACTTTCATGCTTCCTTCATTCACAGCACTTGAATGGTAAGGTGCAGATCAACCCCATGTACTGCGCCTCAGGAACACTGAAGCTGTGTCCAGGGTCTTAACCAGCTCTCTGTCTCAGAGAGTCCTGAGGACTTTGTATTTTCTCACTGCTCAAAGGGACGCTTGCTGGTGGTGCCCAGTGCCTGCTTAAAAGGCATTCTTGCCTCACCACAACCCAGGCTTGGCTGAGGCCGTGTTCCCTCTCAATGTCCCAGTGTCTCCGCTGTCCCTTCCTTCAGCTTCCCAGGTCCAGAGTGCATGCCAAGAGATTCCTCATTAGGGCCATGTAGACTTGACCTTAGGGAGATGAGGAGACAGTGGCTGCTTAGCCAGGAGCTGAAACAGAGACAGGAAATAGAATTGAGGTGAAGACAGGAATATCTGGAATAAGGCCGGGCGTTGTCCCCAGCGCTGTTGCTTCTCTTTGCACTCCGCTTTCTGTGGAGAAGATATGGAAGACGGCGTCTTTGCTGTGCTGACTGAGCTGGTCCTAAAGACTCCTGGGCTCAGCCTGCCGAGGAAGAGCTAGGCTTGTTTGTTTGTTTTTGTTTTCTTGAGTCAGGGTCTCTCTACATAGCCCTGGCTGTTCTGGAACTTACCATGAAGGCCAGGCTGACTTTGAACTCCTGCCATCACACCAAGCCTGCTTGTTTTTGAGACAGGATCCATGGAGCTGAGGATGACCTGAGGTTCTGATCTTCTTTACCTCCGTCTCCTGAGTTATAGGAGTATGCCACCACATCCAGGTCATACTCCTCTTGGAGTCTCTGGCCATAGCTGGGCTTCTGTCTGCTTCAGATCCACTTTTCTAGGTTGGGACCCTTAGACTCACCTCAGCCAGCTGGCTGCTTCTCTTATTTCCTCAGAGACACTTGTACACCACAGGAGGCTCTTCTTCCTGCCTGCTGGACTTGTCAGGCCTCACTGGCACCCCAGTCTTGCCTCTGTTCCCTTTCCTCTCTACTTCTCCCTAACCTCTGTGCTGTTCTCTATGTGAGTCTCAGACCTGCAGCTATGCCCTTCGCTCTATCTCTTTCTCCCACTTAAGCCGTGCCTCTCTCTCTCACTCTCTCTACAGGAAGAAGCTCACTATGGCTCCAGTCCCCTGGCCATGCTGACAGCAGCCTGCAGCAAATTTGGCGGCTCCAGCCCTCTTCGGGACTCAACAACCCTGGGAAAAGGAGGCACAAAGAAGCCATACGCTGACCTTTCAGCCCCCAAAACCATGGGGGACGCCTACCCAGCTCCCTTCTCAAGCACCAATGGACTCCTCTCACCTGCAGGCAGTCCTCCAGCCCCAGCCTCTGGCTATGCAAATGACTACCCACCCTTTCCCCATTCATTTCCTGGGCCCACTGGTGCCCAAGACCCTGGGCTCCTAGTGCCCAAGGGGCACAGCTCTTCTGACTGCCTGCCTAGTGTCTACACGTCCCTGGATATGGCACATCCCTATGGCTCCTGGTACAAGGCAGGCATCCATGCAGGCATCTCACCAGGTCCAGGCAACACACCTACACCTTGGTGGGACATGCACCCTGGGGGCAACTGGCTAGGTGGTGGGCAGGGCCAGGGTGATGGGCTGCAAGGGACACTGTCTACAGGCCCTGCCCAGCCTCCACTGAACCCCCAGCTGCCTACTTACCCATCTGACTTTGCCCCCCTTAACCCAGCTCCCTACCCAGCACCCCACCTCTTGCAACCAGGGCCCCAGCATGTCCTACCCCAAGATGTCTATAAGCCCAAGGCAGTTGGCAATAGTGGGCAACTGGAGGGGAGTGGGGCGGGCAAACCCCCACGGGGTGCAGGCACAGGGGGTAGTGGTGGATATGCAGGCAGTGGGGCAGGACGGTCTACCTGCGACTGCCCCAACTGTCAGGAGCTAGAGCGGCTGGGGGCAGCAGCTGCTGGGCTGAGGAAGAAACCCATTCACAGCTGCCACATCCCTGGCTGCGGCAAAGTGTACGGCAAGGCTTCGCATCTGAAAGCCCACTTGCGCTGGCACACTGGCGAGAGGCCCTTCGTCTGCAACTGGCTTTTCTGCGGCAAGAGGTTCACTCGCTCTGACGAGCTGGAGCGCCACGTGCGCACTCACACCCGGGAGAAGAAGTTCACCTGCCTGCTCTGCTCCAAGCGCTTTACCAGAAGCGACCACTTGAGCAAACATCAACGCACCCACGGGGAGCCAGGCCCGGGGCCGCCACCAAGCGGCTCTAAGGAGCTGGGGGAGGGTCGCAGTGTCGGGGAAGAAGAAGCCAATCAGCCGCCCCGATCTTCCACCTCGCCTGCACCCCCAGAAAAAGCCCCTGGAGGCAGCCCAGAGCAGAGTAACCTGCTGGAGATCTGAGTTGGGCAGAGGAAGGTTTCCAGCTCCAGGGTCCCTTGTTGGTGAACCACTGCTTGCCCCTCGCTCTCTCCTATGCATGCTATACTCCGGCTAGGCTATCTCCTTGCATGTCTCCTCAGCTCTTCTCTCTTTGTCATGAGTCGTAGCCAATCCTCTCAGGCCTTTGCCTGTGCCTATGCTCCAACCTCCTGAACTTTTTCTTCTCTACCCCTGTTCTTCACAGCTTCCATCTGGCTTCACATCATTTTCTCATTAACTCGTTGCCATCTAATCTTTCTGCTTCCCAATCCTGTTTGCCATTTTCCAGAAGCTTCCAGGTTGTCGCCCCGACTCCCCTCTGCTTTCCATTCCCTTGTCTGCTTTCCATTCCCTTGTCTGCTTTCCATTCCCTTGAGTTTTTTTTCTTTTCTTAAACAAACACGACGACGATGATGATGATGATGATGATGATGATAATTTATTGCCCCCTGGTGGTTTTTCATTAGGAATCAGAGTGAGGGAGATTGGTGTTAGTAACCTGGCTGGGAGCAGAGTGCCAAGAAGGGGGAAGCCCAATGGGGATCTGATCCCAAAGATGGGGTGACCCCAGGGTCAGGGAGGCTGCCCCCCCAGCCTTGAGTACTTAACCCTCATGTGCCAGGGTAAAGAATAGTAATAATAATAATTCTATTTATGTAAGTTATGATGACGGGTCAGGTACAGTGAGCTGGAGAGGGAAAGGGATTCATTTTTTTTTTTTTTTTACTAAGGAAATTCTAGTCAAATACATCTCTGTATAGACAAATGATAGTGGAGACCTTGTTCGTAGATTTCTATCATCGAGGTCTCCGTGAGTTTCTCTTTCAGTGGAGTTTTGGGTTGTTAGGCCTTTTTTAGAGTTTATGTGGGTGTCTCTCTGTTAGACAGTCACTAAGATCCCCAGCCCCAGCCAGAAGCTGTGAAACTTTCAAGTCCTATGGCGGGGAGGACTGGAATGTACCCCAGCTCTCTTGACCACAGATCAGGTTCTTCCACTGACCCTCCTCTCATACCCTGTGACCACACCAGGTTATTCCCCTGTCGTCATGGTTATGGAGAGCTTGCAGCTGCCATCTTAAACCCGTTCTTTGGGGGAGAGCCCACCTAACAGGAGGATTTTTGGTTTGGAGGTGCCCCTCCTGAAAAAGTAGGTGGGCAAAGGCTTTCTCTGGGATCAAATTCAAATAAATCAAGTGTTTATTGAATGCTTACTAAGTGCAAGGCCTGGTGCCTAGAAGCCACGAGAAAGAATTTATAACAGGACAGAAGTCCCTAAACTAAACATCCACAGGCCCCCAATCTAGGAGGTTTCACTCCATTCCAATGACTTTTAAAGCCGCTTTGTGCCTTTGAAATGCCTTTCCTGAGATTTTTGGATCTTCCTGTTCTGCCCCCTGCTCCTTCTAGGCCCCAAGATAAAGGGTAAAGCCAGTGGAGTTTGGGACGGAGCGTAACATCATTGAAAGGATCATCCTTTGTGGAATCTTTCTTTTTTTTTAATTTAATAAATAAAAGTTCGATTTGAAACTGTGTCTGGTGAGAAATGGGAGAGAGGAAGGACATGGGTGGCCTACGGGACATTTCCTTAGCAAAGCGGGGACTTCCTCTGGTAGATATTTAATCCAGCACGGTTGTGCTTCAAAAGTTAAGAAAAAAAAAAAAAAACCCAAAACAAAGGGTAACACTTGATCGGCCTGGCTCTCTAATGGAGTTGAGTTTTTAGTCGCTTAGGGCTATCTGCAGAGTCAGGAAGGCCGAGTGATTTTTTTTCCGGGCTCTTTCACAGTCCACCAACGTAGGTCTGGGCAGTGACCCGGCCTGAGTTTCAGAACTGCGGTCACAGTATGGATTATCGCGCAGCGCAGCCCCAGTGCGCCTGTGGTGAGACTCCCGGCTGGCTGACACGCCTGGCACCTAACACGCCCCCTGCCCGGGGCCTGCAATCAGTCGTGCTTGCCTCGGAGTTAGCGGAGGAACAAAAGCCACTCTGTGGCCTCCGTCCCCAAGCCACAATAGGGCTTTGTGCGGCCCCCGCCCCAGGGCTCCCCCGCTGGGCTGAGGGTGTGCATGGGGCGCTTTCCCAGGCAACGGTACGAGACCGCCGTCCACTCCGCTGCCTGCCGCAGTGGAGACGCGGGACCCGAAGGTGACCCCACCCCGCGCTACCCGTGCCCTTGTCCAGGTGCAAGATCTCGGCCCTCTGGCTCGGCGCCCGTCTTCAAAGGCGCTTTGAAGAAATCCGAGTTCCGAAGAAGTGTCGAAGGAGACCCGGGGGAGTGGGCAGGACGTGGGGGTGCCGAGGCGCGCACCCAGAAGGCAGAGGGCGAAAGCGGACCCCCGGTCATGTGGCTCATGAGACCCCCCAGGGGCTGGCCCTGTTGCCTCCCGGGCTCCGCCTGTTCGGTGCCAGCTCCCGCCCGCCGCAGCCTCGCGGTCCTCCCCTCCCAGGCCCCTCGGCCCCTTTCATCTTGCTAGACTCCGCTTGGGGTTTTGCTGGTTTCTGGGAGATAAAAACCGCCTCAAATAGCGGCGGCGCGATGCCAGGACAAACAGGGCCGGGCGGGCCATGTGTGCGCCTGGTTACCGGCCCGGGGCGCCCTGCTCGGGAGGGCGAGCTGAGGCTCCGGCGATGCCTCCCAGACTGTGTATGTTGGGGTGGGGGTTTGGGGGGTGGCCTTAGAAGTCTCTGGCCGCAACTGGAGCGCTGCCTGGGTTTGCCCGCTCGGGTCTCAGGAGGAGCGGTGGTAACCTAATGCAAAATGCTCAGAGCCCTGGGGGTCCGTGCCATTGGGCCGTGGTTGCTGCGTCGCCCGGGCCATCGCGCCCTCTAGTGCAGTTAGTGGGAGGCTGTGCTAAGCCTGGACGTTGGCTTCCCTAGAACCCGCAAAAGACATTTTAAAAAATGTTAAGTTAGCAGTGTGGAAGAGGAGGACCTTGCTTGAAAGTGCCCCGAGCCGGGGCAGAATGACACTGTAGCTTTATTCCAGGGCACATAAAAGGTTGAATCAAATACCTAGCAAATACATACCAGAGGATGACGAGGGGTGGGGAGCTTCATCCAAAAGTGCTGAAAGTTGCAGGCAGGAATGATGTCTTGGAGTTAGGGATGGACTGTGATCGAAGTTCAAATAAAAACCGCTGCTGTTTGCTTCAACACTTCCCTGTCATCTGGCTGGCTATTCCTCTTCTTCAAGCCTGCCTGATCCCCTTTCTCTCAGAGAACTTTCCCAGCCAGGTGCCAGACTTAAATGACTTCTCAGATGACAGAGAATTAATCCCCTCCCCCCCCCAAGACAGGGTTTCTCTGTGTAGCCCTGGCAGTCCTGGAACTCACTCTGTAGAACAGGCTGGCCTCGAACTCAGAAATCCCCTTGCCTCTGCCTCCCAAGTGCTGGGATTAAAGGCGTGCGCCATCACTGCCCCGGCATAAATCTTAGAAGAAGGAGGAGGAGGAGGAAGAGGAGGAGGAGGAGGAGGAGGA
>JADRCD010217036.1:12493-23396 GCA_019843815.1 Montemys delectorum
AGAAGAAGAAGAAGAAGAAGAAGAAGAAGAAGAAGAAGAAGAAGGGGAGAAAGAGAAAGAGGAGAGAATCTCAGGTGACTCCCACATTTCTTGACATTTGAGGAGGTAAGAAATTACAGGCAAGTCCAGTGTGGAGGCTTTAATTCTAGCACTCAGGACACAGAAGGCAGAGCTCTGTGGCTGAAGGCAGCCATAGTAAGCTCCAGGGCAGCCAGGACAGCAAAGTGCGACCCATCTCAGTGAAACAGAGCAAGGGAAAAGTGAGGCCAACCTTATCTTAGATGAAGTGTATTTGCAGGCTTCTTCCGATGTCTTTGTCTTCTAACCTGGGAGTTTCTCTGAAGGTCCTTCTAGATAGAAAAGAGAGGCACACACAGAAGTTCAGGGCACAAGAAACTGTTTCTGCCATTGCCCTTACATTCTTCAGTGAGACTGGGGGTGTGCCTGCACACAGCTTTGCGTTCCTTCCTTTTTTTTAAAAAAAATATTTTTTATGTATATGAGTATACTGTAGCTGTCTTCACACACACCAGAAGAGGGCATCAGATCCCATTACAGATGGTTGTGAGCCACCATGTGGTTGCTGGGATTTTTGAACTCAGGACCTCTGGTAGAGCAGCCAGTGCTCTTAACTGCTGAGCCATCTCTCCAGCCCTCTTTCTTTTTTTTCTTTTTTGAGACAGGCCTCAGTATACTGGCCTGGTCTCTCAAGTTCACTGTGTACCAGATAAATGACAATCAAGTTAACTATTCACCACTGTCTATAATTCTCAGCACTTAGGAGTCTGAGGCAGGAGGATCCCAGCAAATTAGAAGTCAGCCTTAGCCTGTCTCAAAAATACAAAACAAAAATTAATCAAGTATTTAATTGCCACACCTCCCATTCTTTTTTTTTAATTGGATATTTTCTTTATTTACATTTCAAATGTTATTCCCTTTCCCGGTTTCCCCCCCCTCCCAGAATCCCCTATCCCTGAATTTGTGTCTCCAGGCATAGTGTGGTTTTTGTTTGTTTGTTTGTTTTTGAGACATGGTTTCACTATATATCCCTGACTGGCCTATAGCTTCCTGTGTTAGACCAGGATAGCTCCGAATTCACAGTGACCCATCCATTTTGGCTTCCTGAGTTCTGGGACTAAAAGCATGCACCACTAGGTCAGGTTAATATGTTTCGTTTTTATTTTTTTATTTTTATTTTTTTGTTTTTTCGAGACAGGGTTTCTCTGTGTAGCCCTGGCTGTCCTGGAACTCACTCTGTAGACCAGGCTGGCCTCGAACTCAGAAATCCACCTGCCTCTGCCTCCCAAGTGCTGGGATTAAAGGTGTGCACTACCACAGCCCGGCCTCGTCTTTATTTTTAAAGAGTCATTTATTTGGAAACAAAAAACAAAACTAAAAGCCAGGTGATGGTGGCAGGTACCTTTAATCTCTGCACCTGGGAGGCAGAGGAAGATGGGTCTCTTGAGTTTTGAGGTCAGCCTGGTGTACGGAGTTCCAGGACAGCCAGGGCTACACAGAGAATCCTTCTGTTGAAAAGCAAAACAAAACAAAACAAAAAGTTATTTGGTGGGTAGAGAGATGGCTCAGTGGCTAAGGGCACTTACTGCTCATGCATAGGACACCTGGTTCTGTTCCCTGAATCTACATAACTGAAAACCTATAACCCAGCCGGGCAGTGGTGGCAAACGCCTTTAATCCCAGCACTTGGGAGGCAGAGGCAGGTGGATTTCTGAGTTCGAGGCCAGCCTGGTCTACAGAGTGAGTTCCAGGACAGCCAAGGCTACACAGAGAAAACCTGTCTCGAAAAAAGCCAAAAGAAAGGAAAAAAAAAAAAAGAAAACCTGTAACCCCTGTTCCAGGGGAGCCCAGTGCCCTCTGCTGGTTGCTGTGGACACTGCCTGCATGTGGTGCATAAAGATACATAAAGGCAAAACACAAATAATGAGACAGGAGTTGCCTGCCTGTCTTATGCTCCCTGTCTAGTGTTGGTATTACAGGCATGCACGCACCACCATGCCCAGTGACAAAAGTGCTCTCAGGAAGAGGGTCAGACTCAGAGTCAGTTTCCATTAAAGGCTAGGTGAATCTATTTCTCTGGGCTTTGGGTGAGGCAGAGCGTCATAGATTCAGGAGCAGGTGGAAGAGTTTGCCATAGTGTATTCATAGTGGCCAGGAAGCACAGGGACAGCATCAACAGGGAAAGGCTAATGCCCTTGAGGGCCCTGTTCCTGTGAGTTTCAAGGTCCCACGTGTCCCTCCTAATCCTCTATTCAGATTTTGAGCTCATAAATGAATCAAACCATGGATTCAAAGCAAGTTAGAATTAAACCATCTAATCATCTCTAAATCAGATAGGTTGACATCAAGTGTAACTAATTATCTCCCTTCCCACTCCTCTATAGTTCTAGTTCTCTCCCCCTCCCCCCACCCTCAGTTTCAGAAAGGGTCTCAGGAGAGTATGGTGGTACATCTTTAATCTCAGCACTTGGGAGATAGAGGTAGACAGATCTCTACGAATTCAATGTGAGCTAGATCTACATAGCAAGCTCCATGCTAGGCAGAGCAGGATAGCCAGACCCTGCCTCAAAACAAAGCCTAAATAAGACAAAGTCAAGGTGATATGTATCTCAAGCTGGAAGAGAACTATGAAGTACACCTCCAGTGATCCTCCTGCCCGTACCTCCCAATGCTGGGATTACAAACAGGAGTCAATGGGATTTTGAGACACGGTCTTGCTACACAACCCACGATGACCTTTTATTCTTGTCCATATCCTGTAGGCATTACAGCCTTGGACCAACATACCGTGCCAACGTCTGGTTTGTGTGTATTTAGGTCTGATCTGTGTCACTTTGCTACTGGTAGTTCAACAGTGTACTTTTGGGGTTATTGTAAGGAGTATAAAAGCGTTTGTAGTGATGTACTCAGGAAATGTTACTGTCCTTCCAGTCTTTCTTTTTCAGGACTCCTTACCCTG
The DNA here is from genome assembly GCA_019843815.1 of Montemys delectorum. NCBI lineage: Eukaryota > Metazoa > Chordata > Mammalia > Rodentia > Muridae > Montemys > Montemys delectorum. The sequence continues at coordinate 15,471 of JADRCD010217036.1, forward strand.
TGGGCTCTGCGTTCAGCAGGCTTAGCACTGTCTCCTAAAGTCTGTTCTGACTGTTCTCTAAGGTTTTTTTTTGAGGGTGGGGTGGGGTGTGAAGATCAATGGTAGGATGCCTTAGTCTGTATTTTCCTCAAGGCTATTTACAGGGGTTGGAGAGTTTAATTAGGTACTTTCCTAAACCTGGCTTATTTTGGGCTTTTTCCGTACTAAGTAAGTGAGTGGGAGACGCTGCTGAGGATTCAGAGTTGGAAAAAACAGTAGTCTCACAGGAAACAAACCAAAACCAAACCGCGGCATTCCTTATTTACTATACAGGTCGGCCCTTGGACGTGTCAGCGTCATGCCCCGCTCAGTCCGCAAGGGGGCGCGCCAGGAAGTTCCGGAAGTCCGTCCGGAAACCAAACACGGAACTTTCTTCCTTGCATTTCCGTTCCGCTTCGCGCAGTCGTTTGTCCTGTACGGCTACCCGTCCGCATACGAACCTAGCCCGGGAACTAAGACTCAGGGGAGGGCAGTCACCAGCCGGGAGCCTGTCGATTCCAGACTCCGTCCGGACTGGCAAGATGTGCTCCCTAGGGCTGTTTCCCCCGCCGCCGCCTAGAGGTCAAGTTACCCTGTATGAGCACAATAACGAGCTGGTGACCGGCAACAGCTATGAGAGCCCGCCTCCCGACTTCCGGGGCCAGGTGGTCCGGGTGGGATGCCGCGGTGGGGATGGGGAAAATGGGGAGAGTGGCGACGCTGCGGGGCTCACAGTTTGGGAACGGCATGGCTCCCACGGGAGACTGGAGAGAACGAAATATATTTTAGGACCTGTGTTGCCCTGTAAGGGATGCCAAGGCATGTGAAAAGGTTCTAGGAGGAGTAGAGAAGATGAAGGATGCCGTCAGTCAGGTCTTTTCTAGAGTCAGCCCTGTGAAAAACGATTGTGGTGGTTTGCAGATGAGGACTGAAAATTTTCTATCCCACAAGTGTTACATTTGTGGGTATGGGAAATGGGGCCGTGGGATCTCTTATGCCATAGGTTGGAGATGGCGGGGAGTTCTGTTAAGATTTGGGGAAGAGACTGACTGCCTCCCCCTCCCTCACTTCTGAGGTATAGTGGATCAATCTTCCTGTCCTACACCTGACCAAGGATCCCCTAAAAACCCCGGGGAGGCTGGACCATGGTACCAGAACTGCCTTCATCCATCACCGGGAGCAAGTGTGGAAGAGGTGCATCAATGTTTGGTGAGGCTTGGCAAACGGTTGCTTAGGTCATGGTCTACCGAGCCTGCTTTGGGCAGCTCTAGAAAAGGCAGCTTATTGCAGTCAGTGTCTTCATATTGCCACAAATCATATTAGATGATCTATCTTTATTGTAAAACTCAAGGGTTTACCAGAAGCTTCATTTATCCCTAATAGCTTGGCCTGGTTTTACAAACGTGCACCGACCTCGTGTCTTGCGTTATTAATTTTTAAATGAAGCTCAGGAAAATTAGGTTAAGGTTGTATTGGTTCGTCAATAACTAGGACATGTAAGAGCTAAAGCTGTGTTGCTTTTTTTTTTAAGCTGTGTAGGTTTAGAAGAGTTACTCAATTACTCTGTCCTAAAACAAAACCCCTTTACACTGTGGTGACTAAATAGATGCAAATCACTTAGAGGCATTTCCTGGCACATTAATCCCTCTGTATGTTTGTCATCACCATTATTACCATTGTCATTATCTGTAAAAAGAATTCTTGGGTTTATGAGTTACCTTCATTTGTTACTTTGTGAGTTGTTGCCAAATAGCCTTAAAAAAAAAAGATTTATTTTACATATATGAGTACATTGTAGCTGTACAGATGGTTGTGAGCCTTCATGTGGTTGCTGGGAATTGAATTTAGATGAATTTAGAACCTCCGATCCCTCCGGTCAACCCTGCTCATGCCGGTTGGCCCCACTCGCTCTGGCCCAAAGATTTATTTATTATTATAAATAAGTACACTGTAGCTGTCTTCAGACACACCAGAAGAGGGCGTTGGATCTCATTACAGATGGTCGTGAGCCACCACGTGGTTGCTGGGAATTGAACTCATGACTTCTGGAAGAGCAGTCAGTGCTCTTACCTGCTGAGCCATCTCACTAGCCCACCAAATAGCCTTTTATGTAAATTTTACATACAGGACGTGGATGAAGCCAGTTGGTAGAGTGCTTGCCTAGCATGCATGAAGGCCTAGGATCAGTAACTAGTGCCACATAAAACTAGGTGTGGTGCACATGTCTGTAATCTCAGCACTAGGCAGGAAGAGCAAAAGCTTGTAGCCATTTTTGACTACACTGCAAAATTGAGGTTAACCTGGACTACATGAGACTATCTCAAAAACAACCAACCAAACCAACAAGTAAATAAAACAGAAACTGGGTGGTAGTATTGTGGTGATGGTTAAATTGAGCATGGAAGCACCTAGCCCCTGCCTGGCGTGTTGTAGACATATTTGCTCGTATAGTTACAGTTAGATGTTTCTCAGGATATTGCTCAGCCTTACTGATGTCTAATTACTCCTCAGGTGTATGTATCTGCTTCCTAAGTTTCTCAAACTTGCCTTTTTTTTTTTTTTTTTGGTTTTTTTTGAGACAGGGTTTCTCTGTGTAGCCCTGGCTGTCCTGGACCTCACTTTGTAGACCAGGCTGGCCTGGAACTCAGAAAACTGCCTGTCTCTGCCTCCCAAGTGCTGGGATTAAAGGCATGGGCCACCACTGCCTAGCTCAAACTTGCCTCTTTTAAATCCCACAAGTTCAGGCTACTTCACCTTTTTTTTCTAAGGAGTCCTTAAGTAGCTTCTTTCTTTTTTATTTTTATTTAATTTATTTATTCAAGACATGGTTTCTCTGTGTAACAGTCCTGGCTGTTGTGGAACTTTCTATGTAGAGCAGACTGGCCTCAGACACAGATCTGCCTGCCTGTGCCTCCTGATGCTGAGGGTAAAGGCATGGGCCACCCTAAGCCATTTCTTAGCTGATCCCTTTCTTCATTCTGGGTTCCTCTAATGTCCAAATTGATCTTTCTGAAGTGATTATTTGTTTCCCTTGCTGAAACACTTTGACGTGCCACTCACTGTTTGAAAGTATGGTTGATGCCTTCCCCTCCCCCCCCTCTCTCCCTCCCTCTCTCCCCCTCCCCGTCTCTCTCCCTCTCTCTCCCTCCCCCCTCTCTCCCTCTCTCTCCCTCCCCCTCCCTCTCTCCCTCTCTCTCTCTCTCTCCCTCCCCCTCCCTCTCTCTCCCTCTCCCTCTCTCCCTCCCTCCCTCTCTCCCTCTCTCCTCCTCCCCCTCCCTCTCTCTCCCTCTCCCTCTCTCTCTCCCTCCCTCTCTCTCTCTCCCTCCCCCTCCCTTTCTCTCCCTCTCTCTCTTCCTCCCCCTCCCTCTTACTCCTCCTCTCCCTTCTCTTCCTCACTCTCTTTTTTCCTCATCTCAATCAGTATGTAGCCCTGGCTGGGACTATAGGTATAAACTACCACATCTTATTTTACGTGCTAGTGGGGATTGAATCCCGGGCTTTGTTCATGCTGGGTAGGTACTCTACTATCTGAGGCACACATACTCCCTTAAACCTCTTATCTTTAATGTATGTTTGTTAAATGGATGAAACCTATTAGGGGGACTTCCGACAGAGTCACAGTAACTCTTTTTACTTTTTCTCCTCTTGAGGCATGACTCGGGCCTTTTTGGAGTTCTGAATGAGATTTCAAATTCAGAGGAAGAAGGTGAGGCCCCCCTCTAGTCCCTTCTATGTATGAGCTTATCTCTTCCCCATACTTCCTAACCTCACTCCAACACCTGTTAGCTCAGCCTCTCCCTTTAGCCTGCTTTTTTCTGTCACTTTTTCTTCTAAGTACCCAGGTATCCAAAGTGGGAACTGGGGAGAAGGTATCCAAGCACAAGGACTGAAGAGCGTTGACTCTGTCCTCACCCGAGAGCAGGGCTCTTGTTGTAACCCTGTGCACGATACCATCAGAGCTGTCTTTTACCTCACAGTGTTTGAGTGGGTAAAGACAGCCTGCAGCTGGGCCCTGGCTCTCTGTGGCCGAGCCTCCTCACTCCATGGTTCCCTGTTCCCACATCTCTCAGTAAGTTTGACTTCCTCCCTGCCTTTTTTTTTTTTGTGGGCAGGGCTGGATATGATGACCCAGAGAGTGGGTGTGGTCTAACCCTGCTGTGGGAATATTGAGCAGATGTGCTCCTTCTGTATGTCATGTGTATTTGTTGTATTCTTAGCTCAGGAGTGAAGATCTGATTGCTGAATTTGCCCAAGTAACTAATTGGTGAGTGCACAAACTCTGGCACCCTGTAGGACAGAATTCCTGAACTGGAGATTCCTCTGGGGAGAGAGGTGAAGGCAGAGGGACTCCTTCTTTACATTGTTACCCCTGCTCTAGTTCATGTCAGCTTGCTGTCAGCTAGACTCATTTGCAGAGAGGAATCCTGTGGGGAAGTTGTGGGGTGCCTTTTTGATTGATAACTGATATAGGAATGCCCACCTCACTGTGGTGGTCCTGGGTGCTATAAGAAAGCAGACTGATAGTCGAGATTCCCTTTAACCCCAGCACTCAGGTAAAGGCAGGTGTATCTCTGAGCTGGAGGACACTCTGGTTTACAGAGTGATTTGTAGGCAGCTAGAGCTACATACTGAGACACTGCCTCAAAAATAAAACAAAAAATCCACCCACCTACCTATCCCACCCCATCCCCCCAGAAAGAAAAAGAAAGCAGGCTGAACAAGCCAGCAGACATCGTACACCATAGCTCCTGCCTTGCATTCCTGCCCTGACTCCCTTGGATGATGGACTTCGAGCCAAAGAATGACATTAGCCCTTTACTCTCCAGTTGCTTTTGGCTGTGGTGTTTTATCTATCCTAACTAAGACACCACTCTGCCCACCCTTAGAAAGGAACAAAAGAAAACCTGAGTATCCCTTTGCTCCTGTGGAGGGGTCTGAGTTGCTAGGCTCTTGCTGGGAGGTACAGCTGCCAACTAGGTGTTCATCCCACCGCAGGTCCAGCTGCTGCTTACGGGTCTTTGCCTGGCATCCTCACACCAACAAGTTTGCAGTGGCCCTGCTGGATGACTCCATCCGTGTTTATAATGCCAATAGGTGCGTGTGTGCGTGTGTATGCAAGCAAGGTCAGGTTTAGACTGGTCTCACCTTCTTGCTGGCCTTAGTCCTGCACTTCATGGGCTGGTCCATAGGGCTCCTTCCAGAAATGGGGTTGGGGACACTCCAAAATTGAATGTGTCCTTTTTGCATCTAACTTTTTTTTTCTAAGATAGGATCTCTGCTGGCCTTGAACTCAGAGATCCCCCTGCCTTTGCCTCCCAAGGGGTGGGGTTAAAGGCGTGCACCACCACTTCCTAGAACTTTTTATCTTTTGTTCTACTGTTTTTTGTTTGTTTGTTTAAGATTGATTTTACTTTATGCGTATGAGTATTTTGCCTGAGAATGCATATATATGTATGTGTACCATGTGCATGCCTGGTGCTATGAGAGGAGTTACAGTAGTAAGCTGTTATGTAGGTGCTTGGGATTGAACTCAGCTCCTCTAGAGGAGCAGCCAGAGCTCTTAACCTATCAGCCACCTCTCCAGCTCCTTTACCTTTGTTATTTATTTATTTATTTATTTATAGGCAGGGTTTTTCTGTGTATCCCTGGCTGTCCTGAAACTTGCTCTGTAGATCAGGCTGGCCTTGAACTCACAGATTTCCCTCTGCTGGGATTTAAGATGTGGGCCATGATCCCCAGCCCGTTTTAACTTCTTGAACATTTTTTTAAATTTTTTTATGTGATTGAGTGTTTTGCCTGCATGGATGCCTGTACATGGCTTCCATGCCAGAAGAGGGCAACATATCCTCTGGAACTGGAGTTACAGATAGTTGTGAGCTGCCATGTGGGTGGTGAAAACTGAACCCATGCCCTGTGGAAGATCAGTCAGTGCTGTTAACCACCACCCCATCTTCCAGCACCTTGTTTTGTCTTTTTACTGGGACTCAGGCTTTTTGAGCTTAGTGTCTCTGCTTTGACTTAGTTTCCTACCTCTGTACCCAGCACTATAGTTCCCTCCCTGAAGCACCGTCTACAGCGGAATGTGGCAGCGTTGGCCTGGAAGCCCCTCAGTGCCTCTGTCTTGGCTGTGGCCTGCCAGAGCTGTATTCTCATATGGACCCTGGACCCCACTTCTTTATCTACGAGGTAAGTCCTCGAATCCTGTCTTGACCTTTCTGAGGGTCATGCCAGAGGCCCATGGAGTGTGCAGGTTTCCTCACAGCACTTCCCAGGGCTGTGGGAGAAGCAGATCTAAGGTCAGGTGGGTGCTAGGATGCTCTGTCTAGACAAAGGGACAGATTTAGAGGCCTCTGGGGTTATGGGAGAATATATCTGTGGGTCATACACTGCCAGACAAACAGAGGTATAAAAAGTAGAGCAGGAACAAATGCAGACATGGTAGAAACCATAAAAATGGAACAGTCAGCAGGTGGTGGCCCACGCCTCAAATCTCAGCACTCCAGAGGCAAAGGAAGGAAGGTGGATCTCTGAGTTCAGCCAGTCAGGTCTACAAGCTGTCCAGGATAGCCAGGGATACACAGAGAACCCTGTCTCAAAACAAACAAAACATTGGGACAACACCATGAGAACTTAAAATAAAACCAGAAAATCTAAAATTATGAATAAATAAGAAACCTTAGCTAGGTGGTGGTGGTGCATGCCTTTAATCTTAGTACTTGGGAGGCAGAGGCAGGTGGATCTCTGTGAGTTCAAGGCGACCCTGGTCTATGAAAGGATTTCAGGACAGCCAGAGTTGTTACACAGAGAAACTCTTGAAAAAAAAAAAAAAAAAAAGGAAAAAGAAGTATATTTATGGGCCGGAGAGATGGCTCAGCGAGTAAGAGCACTGACTGCGCTTCCAAAGACCCTGAGTTCAAATCCCAGCAACCACACAGTGGCTCACAACCATCTGTAATGAGATCTGGTGCCCTCTTCTGGGGTGTCTAAAGACAGCTACAGTGTACTCATAAATACAAATTATTAAAAAAAATTTAAAAAGAAGTACATTTATTTATTAAAAAAAATTTAAAAAGAAGTACATTTATTTACTGTATGTGGAACACATGTAGTAGCTCAAGTATAGAGGGTGGTTTTGGGGAGTTGGTTTCCCCTTCCGTTGTGTGAACGCAGTGTCTTCAGGCTTTACTGCATCTCTGTGCTCCCTCCCGCTCCCTCCTCCATTCTTGTTTTTCTTTTCCTCCCTTGTAGCCCTATTTTAGCACAATCTTCCTAGAGAAGTTAGGAAATTACTAAGGTTCAGTGTTGTTTTTTTGTTTTGTTTGATGGGGTCTCCCTATGCTAGCCTAGAGCTCACATGCAGACCAGGAGGTGAGTTTTGAGCTCACAGACATGGACCGGCCTCTGCCTCTGCCTCTGTGTTCTCAGCTATGTGGCTTAGTTGGCGTCTGTGTCGCCATGTTGGACTTTAAGAACTGAGAAGCTGACGTTTGTTTGCCCATTACTTTTTTTTTTTGAGACAGGGTTTCTCTGTGTAGGCCTGTTCTGGAACTCACTCTCTGGACCAGGCTGGCCTTGAACTCACAGAGCTTTGCCTGCCTCTGTTCCCTGTGCTGGAATTAATAGGTTGAGCCACCACTGCCCTGCTGTCCATTACTATTGACTATGCTCAGAAATTCCTTGGATCTCACCAGTAGTACCCTTCATGCCTGACTTGAGTTGTAGTTATTTAGAAAAAAACAAAAACAAAAAAAAACCACTCATGTCTTTTTGTTTTTTTGTGACAGGGTTTCTCTGTGTAGCCTTGGCTGTCCTGTTACTCACTCTGTAGACCAGGCTGGCCTCGAACTCAGGAATCCGCCTGCCTCTGCCTCCCAAGTGCTGAGATTAAAGGCGTGCGCCACCACCGCC
>JADRCD010217036.1:23406-72353 GCA_019843815.1 Montemys delectorum
CCTCTGCCTCCCAAGTGCTGAGATTAAAGGCGTGCGCCACCACCGCCCGGCCTAACCCACATCTTTTTAATTGTACAAAATGGCACAAAACATCAGGACTAGTAATGCTGAGTCATGTGTCTTTGGTTGTTTTTGAGACAGGGTTTAACTAGGCAACTCTGACCCCCAGGTTAAGTATAGATAGGGTTGGCCTTTACCTCTTGACCCTCCTGCCTCCACCTCTCAAGTGAAAGGAGTGTACTGCACACCCTGCTTCTTCTGGAAATTTTTTTATAGTGAAGTTTATTTTATTTCTTAAAATGTTATGTGTATAGATGTGTCTGCATACCATATGCATGCAGTGCCTAAGGAAGCAAGAAGAAGGTGATGGCCCCTGGGCCAGGAGTTACAGATGCTTATGAATCACCACGTGGGAGCTGGGAGTTGATCCTGGATCCTCTGGAAGAGCAGCCAGTGCTCTTATCCACGTAGCCATCTCTCCAGTCCCTTTCCTAGGAAATTAGAATTTTTTTTAGAGAGAAGCCAAAGTTTGATGGAAGAGTAACAGTTCTTGTAGCAGGCATGCTACAAAAGATTGGCTGTCCTTTAAAATGTTTTTATTTTAGGGACATGGAGATGGTGCTGGGGATAAGAGGTTCAGGAGACCTGATGCCCTCTTATGTCCATCATGGGCACTGATATGTATACATGCAAGACACCCAGACACACAAAACAGTAAAAGATGTATTTTCAATCACATGTATGTGTGTATGTGCACATGAGTGTAACTAACCACAGAAACTAGTGGAACTGGAGTTACAGACAGTGTGCTGAGCCATCTCTCCAGCCCTTTTTAAATAATAAAAAAAAAAAAGTTTAAAAATTTATTATGTATGTACGCACTCATATGGTGGTTAAACACAACTTTTTAGGTTTTTATTTTTAAACACAGTTCATTTTTTTAAAAGATTTATTTTATTTATATGAGTACACTGTAGCTGTCTTCAGACACACCAGTAGAGGGCATCAGATCCCGTTACAGATGGTTGTGAGCCACCATGTACCTGCTGGGAATTGAGCTCAGGACCTTTGAAAGAGCAGTCGGTGCTGTTAACCACTGAGCCATCTCTCCAGCCCTTTTGTTTTTGTTTTTTTTTTGTTTTTTTTTGAGACCAGGTTTCTCTGTGTAGCCCTGGCTGTCCTGGAACTTGCTCTCTGTAGACCAGGCTGAGCTTGAATCCAGAGATACGACTACCTCTCTACTGCCAGAGGGCCTAGAGAACAGTGTTTGGGAGTGGTTCTGTTTGCCCACTGTGGTTTCTTTCTTTTTGTTTTTTTTAATAAAGATTTATTTTTTTATTTATCTTGTGTATATGAGTACACTGTAGCTGTCTTCAGATACATGAAAGAGGGAATCAGATCACATCCCATTACAGATGGTTGTGAGCCATCTGTAATGGTTGTTGGGAATTGAACTAAGGACTTCTGGAAGAGCAGTTAGTGCTCTTAACCACTGAGCCATCTATCTCTCCAGCCACCACTGTGGTTTTAAGATTAAACTTTTATAATATTTATATATATAATATATTTAACATAAAATATTTAACACATATAAAATATGTGTAAAATGTATCTTAATGTTATATGTATATATACTCATATAACATGTATTCTGTTATATACATGTAGATAGCATGTTATAAAGTACATATAAATAAATATAATAACAAAGGCAAAGGTTGGCAATGTGCCCTATGGACAGTCTAATGTACATTTGAAAAGGTGTGTGGAGCAGGCTACATGGAGAATGGAGCCACTGACAGTGAGCTAGAGCTCAGAGATGACTGTCAGTCACGCTGGGCAGTGGTGGCACACGCCTTTAAACCAAAAAAAAAAAAAAAAGAAAAAGAAAAAAAGAAAATCATCAGTCAGTATAAAGTTGTCTTCTGCAGTGACCTGGGCCTCAGCAGTTAAAGGTGGTTACTGCTGGGTGGAAAGGGAGAACCCAGGCCACGGCTCTGAAATAGCACTCAGTGGTGGAAGTGGGAGATGTTCTGACAGAAAGGTGATTAGGGTCCTGGGGTGAGAGGAGACGCAGAGCTTGGATCCTTGATGTACTGTGGGGAGATCCCAGCCCAGTTCAGTGGGAAGTGGTGCTCCCAGCCCAGCCCCCTTTAGGCTTACCGCCATGAGCCATCTTCTGTCTTTTTATTCTGGCTCCTACCCTGCCAATCATAGGCTCTCCATAGAATTTCCCTTTAACTTCCTCCATAATCCCTTTTTTCCAGCCCAGGTTGAAGTTAGACACAAGCAATGAAATGGAATCATGATAGGGATTTTCATTTCATTTTTGTGTTGTTTGGTGGTGGCAGAGGTCAGAGAGGGCATTGACCCCCTGGAGCTGGACTTAGAGATGGTGGGAGCACCTGCAGTGAGTGCTGGGACCCACTTTTATGGCCTGGAGAGCAGCAAGTGTTCTCACAGTCTTCAGCCCCTTGATGCAGTTGTTTACTGTTTCTCACTGCATCCCTTTGTTTATCCCTGGCAGACCCTCCTCTGGCTGCGCCCAGGTGTTATCTCACCCTGGGCACACACCAGTCACCAGCTTGGCTTGGGCCCCCAATGGGGGGTGGCTGCTCTCCGCCTCACCTGTGGATGCTGTCATTCTGGTGAGTTGGTCCCACTCGTCAGACAGCAGCCTTCCTCACGCATGACAAAGTACGGTTGTTGTCTGTCTTCAGAGTTTCATCTGGACTCCTCACATCTGAACTCTGCCAGCTATCACTGTGATCTTAAACATAGGTCTTTATGTCGAATAGTCTGTTTCTTGTTGCTTCCCCTTCTCTGGGGCTTTGTGTATATAAGAGGGTAGCCTACCATGAGTTGCTTGGTAGTCTTGAGTTTCTGTGCTGAGTTCCCTCTATCTCAGGTATGGGACGTTTCAACAGAAACCTGTGTGCCCCTTCCTTGGTTCCGAGGAGGAGGGGTTACCAACCTGCTGTGGTCCCCAGATGGCAGCAAAGTTCTGGCTACAACTCCTTCCGCTGGCTTTCGGTGAGTAGGTGAAAAGCTAGGGGAGCCAAGAACATATAGAAAGGCACCTCACTTCTCGGCCTGACCTTGGGACTGCAAGTTGTTGGGTCAGTCCAGGGTTGGAGCCTGAAGGCCCTATGCTATAATATGGCTTTCTTTGGCTCAGAGTCTGGGAGGCCCAGATGTGGACTTGTGAGGGGTGGCCAACTCTCTCAGGGCGCTGCCAGGTAAGTGGAGATTGTATTAATTCACAGAAGCTGGGAGGAAGGGAATTGTCATGGGCCTGGATCCCTTCGCGCATGGCTCCCATCTTCCCTCCTGTCTATTTCCTGTCTTTCCCTTCCTGTCCCCAGACTGGCTGCTGGAGTCCAGATGGAAACAGACTGCTGTTCACTGTATTGGGGGAGGCATTAATTTACTCCTTGTCATTCCCAGATCGATGTGGTAAGTTAGGACATCTTAGAATGCAGACTGTCTGGGGTGGTCAGAGGAAGACAGCAGCACTGAGAGATGAAGGGAGGTAGAGCAGCTGAGGATACTGCATAGAAACATCTGTGCTTACAGGAACAGAGAAAGGACATGTTGGAGGTGCAAAGTCAGCAACCATTGTAGCAGATCTTTCTGAGACAACAATTCAGACCCTAGATGGAGAGGAGAGGTGAGTCTGAGTTGCTGTGGGAGGGGTAAAGCCGGAATGAGCCACACTTCATGCTTGTCCTTTCACAGACTCGGGGGAGAGGCCCACTCTATGGTTTGGGACCCAAGTGGTGAACGTCTGGCTGTGCTCATGAAAGGTAAGGCGCAAAGAGAATGGGTTGTCTTTCTTTGAGACAAGGTCTCACTGTGTAGCCCTAGCTGTCCCGGAATTCACTGTGAAGATCAGACTGGCCTTGAACTCACAGGTCCACTAGTTTTGTCTGTCAGTGCTGGTATTAAAAGTGTGTGCCAATACACTCAATTAGTCAAAGGGCTTTCTTAAGCCACAGCCTAATAGATTTTGACAGCACCGGGACTACTGTTTTCTGCCTCTGCAACTTTGCTTCCAGAGTTCCCACATTAGCTGACGCATTTCTTACAGGAAACCCACGGGTTCAGGATGGGAATCCAGTCATCCTCCTTTTTCGAACTCGAAACAGCCCCGTGTTTGAGCTGCTTCCCTGGTAAGTGCAAGCCAACCTTGGGGCTAGCCACAAAGACCTTCTCAGAGCCAGCCACCTTTTGTCCTTCTCACCTCCTCTTCTTTTTGCCTAAGTGGTGTTATCCAGGGGGAGCCAGGAGCCCAGGCTCAGCTAATCACTTTCCATCCTTCCTTCAACAAAGGGGCCTTGCTCAGTGTGGTGAGTCAGCAAGGGCTGGGCGCTGTGTGTGTGTGTGTGTGTGTGTGTGTGTGTGTGTGTGCAGGTGTCTTCAGGATAGCTGGAGGCCCAGACCGTGATGCCTTTTTTTCCCCATTCTTTGCAGTGCTGGTCCACAGGCCGAATCACCCACATTCCTCTGTACTTTGTCAATGCCCAGTTTCCACGCTTTAGCCCAGTGCTTGGTCGGGCCCAGGAGCCCCCAGCTGGAGGTGGAGGCTCTATTCATGAAGTGCCACTATTTACTGAGACATCACTAACCTCTGCTCCTTGGGACCCTCTTCCCGGACAACCATCTGCCCAACCCCACTCCCCTCATTCCCACTTGTAAATAAAGTTTTTCTTGTTTCCACTCATTTACCAGGATGTAACTCCAAGTGTGTTGCTGGGGTGTGAGATGGACCACTGGTTAGATCCTGCTGTCACTTTCCAGCTACTTGGGAACTTGATCAAGTTATTTAGTCCTAGGATGGTTTCTCTCTACATCTATTTATTTATTTATTTATTTATTTATTTATTTATGAGTGCACTGTAGCTCAAGGCCATCATGTGGTTGTTGGGAATTGAACTCAGGACGGCTCCGCTCACTCTAGCCTGCTCGCTCCAGTGTAATACACTGTAGCTGGTGTCAGATCTCATTACGGGTGGTTGTGAGCCACCATGTGGTTGCTGGGATCCGAACTCAGGACCTTCGGAAGAGCAGTCAGTGCTCTTACCCGCTGAGCCATCTCACCAGCCCCTTCTCTCTACTTCTTAAGGATTTATTCTGTTACGTGTTTGTGTTGCCTGCATGTACAAATGTGTACCACATGTGTGTCTAGTGCCCACAGAGTTCAGAGAGGGGGTGTTGGATCTCCTGGAACTGGAGTTACAGTTATGAGCCGCTACGTGGGTGCTGGGGATGGAATCCGGGTCCTCTCCCACAACAACCATATTAACTGCTGAGCTATCTCTCTAGCCAACTGAGATGGTTGTCAACTGGTTTGAAAAGCAAAGCTGAGAGGCAGTGGGGAGATACCTAGCATAGGATGCTGCACTTAAGTCTGAGAAAATTCCCAGATTGGTGGATCAGGGACTGGGTCAGTTAGAGATGAATACGTTTTATTGGATTCCAGCATTTGCAAGAGGCACAGGTGCTGGACGCTGGGCAAGGGTGGCACGGGCCATGTTCAGGGCACCCTCTCGAGTGTGGTGTCCACCAATGAAGCCACTGGCATGGACAAAGATGCAACCAGGGATCCCACTGACTTGGTCCAGGGCCTCATCCCGGAGTCCCCGCCATGGCTCAGGAAGGGGCAGCCTACATAAGAACAGATGAAGGCATGAGGAACTAAGAGAAGGGAGCAGGTGTCATGCATGGGTGGGAACCTCCAGCAATGCTGAGACAGACTTCAAGGGAGGTAGGGTTGTTGTTCTGTGGAGACTCACCGGCTTTGGAAAGAGTGAGGATCCTTGGGTACACACTGGACTCGCCACTGTCCAGCCTGGTCAGTGTAGATAACAAAGATGATGGCCACTGAGGGGGACAGCTTAGATTCTAGGTAGTATAGATGCTCCTTCCAAGGGCATCCGCCTTTTGCGAGTTCCACTATCTCCCCACTTGAGTCTACCTGAAAGGTAAGCAGAATGTTGCTAGAAGGTTTGGGCAGAGCTAGAGGGCCAGCTGACCAGATGGGTCAGGACCATCCCTGACACCGAGGCTCCCTCCCAGGTCTACCTTGAATCTCTGGGCCAGGGCCTCCTCTACCAAGGCCTGGGCTGGCAGCCAGCTGTGCTGGTAGAAATTTAGTCTTTGCAGAAACTCCTCTTGTACAAGGTCCATCGCCCGCCTGAACCCTGCCTGGGAAGGGTTGAAATGACAAGACATGTTGGACACTGGCCCAAGTCTTACTTCACAGGCCTGGAAGATGAACCATTCTTACTCTGTCTTCTGAAGTTCTGTGACTCAGGCTCACCTCAGTGTCTTGGTTGGGCTGGTTCCAGGTGGGATTAAGCCGAGCAACCCGAGCACTCAGCGTAGTGGTCAGTGCATACCGAGGTTCCCCCTCTGCCCACTGAGTGATCCCATTGTCCACTGCATCCACCTCTTCCACAAAGTTCTCATACATCTAAAGCAGCAGCAGGAGAGAGGAACTTGAGGCTTAACAGCATGTAAACACACACTGCCTCACACCAGCCCTGTCTGACCAGATGGGAGAGGGCACTGTCCCACCAGCACCCAGGTCCCCAGGCAGTACGTGTGCTGAGAGTTTGCTGGCTTTTTTTCCATTAAATAAATTTTTAACCAGTGTAGTGGCACACACCTTTAATCCTAGAAGTAGGCAGATCTGTGGGTTCAAGGGCAGCCTGGTCTACATAGTGAGTTCCAGGACAGCCAGAGATACATAGTAAGACTTTGTCTATTAAAAAAGAAATTAGCTGGGCAGTGGTGGCGCACGCCTTTAATCCCAGCACTTGGGAGGCAGAGGCAGGCGGACTTCTGAGTTCGAGGCCAGCCTGGTCTACAGAGTGAGTTCCAGGACAGCCAGGGCTACACAGAGAAACCCTGTCTTGAAAAAAAAATTGATTTTTTTATGTGTATGGGTGATTTGCTTGCATGCATGCCTATGTATATGTGTGGTGCCAGTGGAGATCTGAAGAGGACATCAGATCTCCTGGGACTGAAGTCACAGATGTTTATAAAGCACCATGTGGATGCTGGGAAAACGAATTCTGTCCACCTGTGTTCTTAACCTCCAGTCTGGCTACTAACTTGAACAAGGATTTCAGTTCCTAGATGGGCTTGTGGGAATGGATTCCTGTGCTGAGGGAGAGTAGGTGGGCTGGGTAGGCTGCAGAGCAAATTAGTGAGGCAGTAGATTGTCTGACCAAATACAGTTAAGTGGGAAAGTGTTTGACAGACAGCAGAGCTGAGATGGGCCTTTGAGATGGAGCTCATAAAACATACCATATGTTAGCAGCAGCTACAACATCTGATCCTGAAGAAATAGTAGAATACTGCCTCAGATTCTACAGTAGAACCAGTATGAAAAGATAAGACACTGCTCTATAAAACGGCTTCCATCAGTAACATGATGTGTAGAAAGCACTAACCTCAGGGAGCACTGTAAACGGAAGTCCTCCCTGAGTCCTCCCTGCACTGCACCTCTTGGTCTACACCAAGGCTTTGAGCTCACTTAACACTGGCTTACTCAGCTACTTAGAAAACCCATCATTGTGGAATTCTTAAAACTCTTAGCCCACTCACGTCTTCCCCTGCGGTACAATCAAATGGGAACAGATGTTGGAGAACTAAGCTCAATACCTGAGCTCAAGAGCCTAAGCTGCCAGCAGCATCTCAGGCTGCTATCTCAGGTGCAGGGAACTAGATAGATCTGAGGTTTTACTAGTGAGCCTTACAGGAATAGGGTAAGTGTTGTCCTTGGTACTGCTTGGCTTGAACCTGGAGATGTCTGTTCTTTTCCCCCTGAGCCTGACAAACTCCTGTGTGACCAGATGCTCTCAACAGCCAGGATGTCAGAATCTCTGAGCCCAGTGCTTCTTCTGATATAAGCTGTTCGCTTGGAAATGTTGAATAATTCTGTTTGTTTGGTCTGGTTTTTGAGTCAGGGTCTAGGTTGGCCTGGCATTAGATCCTCCTCTCTAAGCCTTTCAAGTGTTGGATACAGTTTGCTCCACACACTTGGAGCACAGGTTTTCTTGATGTATGTCAAGAAAAAGACTGGAAACACTTTCAAAGCCCTTCCCCAGAATGATGTGGTACTGTACACTTACACTTCTAACAACATAGGCAGAACCTATCTCAAAATAACAAAGTACTAAGACCCCTTTTCCTAAAAATTAAAGCCCAGTCCTCACTGCCCACTACAGGATGCAGGCTGGAAGAACAAAGACCATGCCTGATGTGGAGTGACTGAAAGAGAATGCTCCCATAGGCTTATATATTTGAGAAGAATTAGGTGTAGCCTTGTTGGAGGAAGTGTGTCACCAGGGGTGGGCTTTAAGGTTTCAAAAGACCAAGCTAAGCCCAAGTTACTTTGTTCTGCTGCCTGCGGATACATATGTAGAACTCAGCGGCAGCAACTTCTTCAGCACCATGTCTGCCTGTGTGCTGCCATGCTCCCCACTATGATGATAGCAGATGTTTTTAAACCTCTGAAAGCATGAGCCAGCCACAGTTAAATGCTTTCTTTTGTAAGAGCTGCTGTGGTCATGGTGTCTCTTCACAGCAGTAGGACAGTGACTAAGACTGTCCCTACAGGCCAGTGACTGACCAGAGGCCTAGTTCAGGGCTGCAGCAGTGGAACCACTCCTAGCCAGCCCAGTGGCTGTACAGATGGGATATCTCTGTCTTCAGGCCCCTACCTTGTCGTAGATGGTGTCCACCACGTTGTCCTCTTCACTAGTGCCCAGCAACTGGGCCAGGAGCTTATGCCCGAAGTGTAAATAAACAAGTCCCGCACTGCTCAACTTGGTCTGCCATGGCTTCCCAGGGCACAGGGAACTCATGGTTTCTGTAAAAGTCCTGAGGAGTACAGGGAGGGGTTGAGGTAAAGGAGTTGGCCCATGAGTCTAGTCTGTATGTGCAAGTTTACACGTGGAGACCTGGGTACCAGCGGGATGGGGAGACGAGAAACTACTTGAGAAGATGTCAGCACTTCCTCTAGTGCCAACAAAGGCCTTGGCTGAAAGCGCCTACTCCGGCATTCCCGTCACAATGATTCGATTCCTCATTGTATGTTGGGTTTTGTGTTTTGAACATTAAGGAGAAAAATCAAAGATCCTGTCCTTTCAAGCTCATCTGTGGGAGCAGGACAAAGAACAGAGAAACTGTAGCTAACTGTTAATGTCTGTGGTTCCCAGGACCTGACCTACAGATTTCAAGTTCTTTATGTAAAATGGGGCAGTGTTTGCCTGTAAGCCACACACACACTCCTGTTTTTGGAGTCAGGGTTTCTCTGTGTGGTCCTGGTTGTCCTGGAAATCATTCTATAGACCAGGCTGGCGACAAACTCAAAACATCTACCTGCTTTGACCCTCAACGACTGGGATTCAAGGTGCAGAATATCATACATGGCTACATTTTTTTTTTCCTTGATGGGAATGGGTTTTATGTGATCCAGGCTCGGCTCAAAGGTGCTAACTGATGATGCCCTTTAACTCATGACAATCCTGTCTCTGCTTGGGAAGTGCTGGAATTACAGGTTTCTGAGTTTGAGGCCAGCCTGGTCTACAGAGTGAGTTCCAGGACAGCCAGGGCTACACAGAGAAACCCTGTCTCAACACCCCCCCCCCCAAAAAAAAGAGTTTAGAGGACAAGAAAAGGCTATCCACATTCCATACGGTGATATTTACTTATGTATTTACTTTAAAAAGAACAAAGAGAAGCCAGGCATGGTAGCACACATCTTTAACTCCAGCACTTGGGAGGCAGAGGCAGCTAGATTTCTGAGTTTGAGGCCAGCCTGGACTACAGAGAGAGTTCCACGACAGCCAGTGCAATAGAGAAACCCTGTCTCAAAAAAACAAAAAAACAAAACAAAACAAAAAAACCCAAACCAACCAACCAAACAACAGAAGGGAATAAATTTTCCTAAATTGGAAGGTGGAGTTGTGAGATTTTGGATGTAGGAAAAGTGAAGAAACACAAATAAGAAACACTTACCTTTTAGGGAAGGTGGGGACACGCACCAAAGTGTGAGCATGTGTCTGAGGTGAGGGATGATGGTGCAATGGTACTATGATTATATAACATGTAACAGCCTATTTTCATGTCTGCTGCGGTGATAAAACACCTGACAAAAATCAATGTCGGGGGCAAAAAAGGTTTATTGTAGCTCACATCGAGCTGCAATCCGTCACAGAGGGTAAGGTGGGAGAAACTTAGAACAGAGTCACAGCTCACTCAGACAAGAGCGGAGAGACAAGTGCCTGCATGCTGCTAGTGCTTGGCCATCTTCCTCCACTCACACAGCCTAGGGATTAATGCCTCCCACAGTGGGCAGGGTCTTACAAGGCAATCAACGACACCCCACAAACACTGCCAACCCCATCTGGATAGTCCCTCAAAAAACCAATTCACAGGTGATGCTAGAATCTAAATTGTGTCAAGTTGATAATGATGATTAAAATTAACCACCATGGGGCTGGAGATGGATAAAAGAGCTGGCTGCTCTTGCGGAGGAGGCAGGTTCAATTCCCTGCATCCATGCGGTGTTTCATTGACTTCTTTAGCTCCAATTCCAGGGGATCCTGACACCTTTTTCCCTACCTCTGTGGACACCAATGCACTTGGTGCACAGGCATGAATGCAGACAAGACACTCCTACACTTAAAGTAAAATAAAAACAAAGCCAGAGGCCACCTCGGTAGATTGTGCTTGAACTAGAAGGATCCAGCAGCCTGCGGCAAGGACAAGTGAATTGAAAACTGCCGGTGTGAAAAAAAAGTTATGGCAGGAGGGTCCTGAGAGGAGTTCCAGGCCAAGGAGCAGATCCAAAGCAGGTTTTAATTCCAAGAATGATAAATTGCTTGGCTTCAACGATGAGGCAGTGGCCTTTGCTGTCACAAACTTGGGCTGTGGGTGGCAGGATTGGAGCACTGAAGCTAAATCAAGAAAGTCACAACAGGCAGCGAGTTTGTGAACTCACCTCTGGTGATGATCATAACGGTGTCTCTGGGGGTTGTACTCGCCGCCCACATCCACCACGATGTCACACGAAGCCAATTTTTCAGGATCCCGTGTCCGCACAATCTCTGCGTTCTGCAGACACAGAAGGAGGAGCAGTCAGGTAGGAGTCAGAGGATTAAGGTTGGGTTTCCAGGGCGTGTCTGGGGGGGAGGGTGGTGCTCAGGCTTCTGCAGCATCAGAGGGGACCCGGTTAGATTCGCTGGTCCATACCCGGTACTCCGGCAGGAGGCGGAGCAACGCGCAAGCCAGCGCCTCGTCGCAGTGGAAGGTGCCGTTGTGCGTCCCGATTCGGGGAGGTGCCATGAGCTTGTTGCGAGATCTTTTAGCGGGCGGATCGGGCTCTGAGCCAAGCATGCGGTACTCGGGTTGGAGAACTGACCGGAGCGGCAACAGTGTTAAGATACCATGCAGGAAACGTCTACCCATATGGTTCCCTCCAAGGAGGGTCGACCCGGAAGAGGAAGTGTCAAGTACAGCTTCATTTCCGCCTGCCATCCGTCCCCTCGGCAACCGGGGGGGGGGGGGGGGAACCGAGCTCTTAGGGCAAACCTTACAGGTCCTCAAACCGCTGGTTGGAACCTCTAAAAAGCAGTGTGGCTAGTCCAGTTTGGGAGCTCTTAGCAAAAGTACAGCCCCTGGGCACTCCCAGCTCACTACTGGCCCCCCCCCCGCTTTTTTTAAAAGATTATTTTATTTATATGAGTACTCTGTAGCTACCTTCAGACACACCAGAAGAGGACATCAGATCCCATCACAGATGGTTATGAGCCACCATGTGGTTGCTGGGAATTGAACACAGGACCTCTGGAAGAGCAGTTGGTGCTCTTAACCCCTGAGCCATCTCTCCAGCCCTGGTCCCTTGTTTAATGCAAGAAAAGACGACCATTTGCGCAGCTGGCACATTTATTAACATTAAACACAAGACCCTCTCTTCCCAGACACTTTCCCAGGAGGCCATTGCCAGAAACAGTCCCAGGCCCCTTGAAAAATGGTCCTTCTCTGCTTCATTGCTGCAACACAATTCTCATGCCTTGGCAGTAGCCTGCGTTGCCCCCAGGGCTGTGAGCTGCTGAATCTTCTGGCTCATCATTTCCATGACAGCTACAAGAAAAGGAGGAGCAGTCACATCCTAGTGAGAATATGTAGAGAACTCAAGGCTAAGGAACACTGGCAGTTAAATTGTGGGGGACACAAATACACAGACTTAGAGTTTACACCACTGTCAGAGTGCTAACCACTGGGATGTAAAAATAAACACAATGTTAGCCATAACCAGAAAGACTGTCATGTGAGGGCTGATGATATACAATACTAGAGGCCATATTCAATGCCCAACACCACTTAAAAAATAAATTAGGAGGCTGCGCCAGGTGAATTGCCTTGACTTCAAGGCCTGTACTGGCTACAGAATCTAGACTATTTTCTATTCTACACTCTAGTAGTTTATAGTATAGAATGAGGTTCTGTCTCAAAATAAAAATACACACCACCCCCAATCACACTTTAAAACCAAAACCTGGAGAGATGCCTCAGCACTGAGTGCTCTTCCGAAGGTCCTGAGTTCAAATCCCAGCAACCACATGGTGGCTCACGGCCATCTGTAATGGGTTTCTCTGTGTAGCCCTGTCTCGAAAAACAAAACAAACAAAAAAAAAAACAACCCAAACAAACAAACAAACAAACCCCACAAAACCAAGACCTTAAAAAAAAAAAAAATAACGCTGGTAGGTGGTGGTGCATGCCTTTAATCCCAGCACTTGGGAGGCAGAGGCAGGCAGATTTCTGAGTTCGGGGCCAGCCTGGTCTACAGAGTGAGTTCCTGAACAGCCAAGGCTACACAGAGAAACCCTGTCTCGAAAAAAACAAAACCAAAACAAAAACAAAGAAAAAAAAAAAAAAAAAGGAAAACACTCCCAGAACAGCTTCCTACCCTTTTTCCAGACTGATTTAGTTAGCCTGAACTGGATTAACACTTTCTTTTTAAACTTCCTGGTAATTGCTTGTGTTTATTCAGCAGATTCGTATGCATTTATAGCCACTTCATCCCGCTCATTAACAGATTTCTTTCTTCCACTCACTCAAACCCTTACAGACATTATATCTAGATAATAGCACGCTAGACATCAAAGAGAAACAGAAACATCTTTTATGTTGTTGCTTGTTTTGAGACTGGGTCTCTTTACACAGTCCTGGCTAGCCTCAAATTCAGAGATCTGCCTGCTCTGCCTCCCAAATGCTGGGTAACAGGTGCGCATCAGCACGTCCCACAGAGACATGGTTTTAACCTGGAGATGTCCTCAACTTTCATGTTACAATCCATATTCTTCCTTCATATTTGTCTGGGGTGTGGGCATGTGTGTGGAGGAGACTAAAGGAGAGTATGGGGCATCTTATTGTGCTTTGTCATTCTCTGCCTATCCCTTGAGACAGGGTCTCCATTGAGCCTCACTAATTCAACTAGGCTGGCCAGCCAGTGAACTCCTAGGCTCTATTTGTCTCTGTGCCACCAGCACTAGGGTTAAAAACACTTGGGCCATGTCCAACTTTTATATGGGTGCTGGAGATTTGAACTCAAGTCCTTATGGTTATGCAGCAAGCCCACTGAGCCATCTCCCCAGCCAGCCCTTGGTTGTTTTTTTAAATTTTAGTATTTACTTTATGTGTGTGTGTGTGTGTGTGTGTGTGTGTGTGTGTGTGCATCCCATGCTCATGCAGAAGCTACAAAACTCATATCTCCTGGTACTGGAGTTATAGGTGGTTGCAAGCTGCCCGTCTTCTGCAAGCACATTAAATGCTAGTTCCTGCTGTTTTTTGAGACACGGTCTTGGTCTTCACCCTAGCCTGGCTCCCAACCTGGAACACTCGTCTTAGTCTTCCGAGTGCTGAAATTACAGGTGTGCCCCACCACATACAGGTGGATTACTCCTTTAAATGGATAGTATGGCACATCAATTATATATGTGCGTATGCACACAATATGTATACATACATAAAAATCTTAGCTAGTACCCTTACCACTGAGCTATATGTCCCCAGGCCTAATTTAACTATATCTATTTGGGGGGGACAAGAGTCTCATGCAGCCCACACTGGCCTTGAACTGGCTATGTAGTAAGGATCATCCCTCTGCCTCTACCTCTCAAATGATGGGACTGAAGTGTGTGCCACAAATCCTGGCTGCTGCTTTCTTTTGAGACAGGGTCTTGCTATGCAGTTCTAGAATTCACAGCAACCGTCCTGCTTTAACCTCCTTAGTCTTGGGATTACAGGTGTGTATGTGCCATCACGCCTCATGCAATGAGTGTGCTTTACCATGGAGGTAGAAAGCATCAGGCGTTCCCCGTGAGCTTATGATTGCTTAACATTTAAAAGCATTTGCCACACAACCCTGATGACAGAGTTTAATCTGTAGGACCCAGAGTGGAAGGAGGAAAACAATTTCTGAAAAATTTCTTCCAACCTTCCCATGTATACACAGCACTTGTATAGCTCTTGTTTGTCTGGTTTTTTTCTGTATGTCTGTCTCTGTCTCTCTTTCTTTCTCTCGCTCTCTCTCTCTCTCTTTCTCACACACACACACACACACACACACACGAATAATAAACTACTTTAAAGACAGATAAGAGCAATTTTACAAGAAGTGCCCTGGGCAGAACTTACCCTGTTTCATGGCATGCTTCTCCTGCAGTGCTGGCTGGATTTTCTCCATCTGTTTGGTAAGAAAGTCTATCTTCCTTTTGAAGAAGTCCTTGGCATCCTCAGCTGTCTGCAAGAACAGAGGTGAATGAAAGATAAAGAGAGACCCTGTCCTACACGACACCTCTTCCCTTAAGCTGTGGTTACCTCTTGAGAGGACATCCACACCCTTCTCTCCCCTCACTTCCTCAGAGGACATCCACACCCTTCTCCCCTCTCACCTTCTCCACGTAGTAGCCAGTTCCCACATCGATAAGCACATGCTCCACATCATGTAGCTTCCCGGGAACATACATCTGAGAGGGCAGGGTTAAGGGAAAACTGGCCCAGCATGAGGCATGGCTTTGGTCAGCTGGAGAACTAACCCCAAAGTGTCCTTTTCAAAAAAGTGCAGCCAGGAGAACCAAGTGACCGGAAGCTTTAACTTAGCAGTCACTGAAAATGGGGGGAGAAAGAGTTGGTTCCTTGGGAAGATGACAGAAGCTGGACCACTTTCTTGTCCTGAGCCCACCTCTCATCCTTAAAGGAGTGCCCACATTAGTCAGTCCTTCCAGAAGGAGCAGGTCAGATGCTTAGGATTTGTTCCTACGATTCTAGAACAGTGTTAGTGAAAAGCCAGCCTCACCTCCCCTCAACCAGGAATCCTGGTGGATTATTACTAGTTCTTATTTAAATCTATTTTTTAGATTTGTGGTGGTTTGAATATACTTGGCCCACAGAGTGGAACTATGAGGAGGGACACAGCTTTGTTGGAGGAAGTGTGGCATTGTGGGGGTGGGTTTTGAGACCCTCCTCCTCGCTACCTGGAAGGGTGTCTCTTCTCCTGGCTGCCAACTGGATCAAGAAGTAGAGCTTTCCACTCCTAGAGCACCACATCTCCCTGGATACTCCCATGCTTTCTGCCATGATAATAGTGGACTAAACCTCAGACTCTGTAAACCAGCCCCAATGAAATGTTTGCCTTTATAAGAGTTGCCTTGGTCATGGTCTCTTCACAGCAATGAAACTGTGTGTATCATATGCATGCCTGGTCCCTGCAGAAGTTGGAAAAGGTTGCTGTATCCCCTTGAATTGGAGTTGTCTACACCATGTAGATGCTCAGAACGAAAGCATGTTCTCAGCAAGAGCAAGTGCTCTGAACTGCTGAGCCATCTCTCTAGTTTCAGATTATTACTACTTTTAAAATTACACTTATTTCTTCTGTGTATGTTTTCACAAGTGTGCATGCCATGGAGCACGGAGGTCAGAGGACAACTTCTGGGAGTTGGTTTTCTCCTTCCACCTTGTTGGTATCAGGGACTGAACTCAGGTTGTATGTGTGTTTTTACCCTCTGTGTCACCTTGCTGGCTCTACTGTTGTCACTTAAAACAATCTTCAGCACATTGCTATTCTTAGGTTTCTCTTCCGACTGTTATTTCAGGGTGGAAATGACAACAGGTCATTTCAACAGGCGGAAACAATCTACATTTCTTAGTGAAAGCAGTTTAGAGATGAGCAGCAATTAAGCTGAATTTGAAAAAAAAAAGAGACAAGTTTCCAATTTCAATATCCTAACATTGTTTCTACAGCTTTAGCCGAAGGCCAGCTTTATCTCTATATTGACATTTCTAAACAACAAAGAGAAACACCACATTTCAATTCTTCACTGAACTCTGATACAAAGTATTACATGGACTCTGGTCCAAGGTTAGACAAGAGGGCTATGTAGTGTACAACTGTTCTTAAAATCATAGGGTGACTAACCAAAACTCTCTCCGCTTTGGGGAAAGACGTGGAAAAATGTAAGGTAGCATTTCCCGTGGAAAGGATACAGAACTCGTCAGTGGGACCAGTAATTCTTTTCCTGTGAAAGTAATGAAGACAAACAGCTGGGGAAGGCTAGCCGCTCCCACGTGAAGACGTTAAGGGACGCTCCCAACAGGGCTCAGTGTCCACAGACAGTGAAAAGAACACAGCAACTGAGGAATGTCTTGTACATTTTAGTTTTCTGTAGGCAAACTAAATGCAGGGTCTCCTGTGGCTATACACATACTACGTAACGGATAGTTTTCTCTAACGAAAATTGGACTAGGAAAAAGCGACCGAGAAGCCGGCATCCCCAGGTGCCCTCACCCGCCTAGCCCATACCCTCGTTGCTCTTGTTTAGCACGTTCAGACAGTCCTTGGCTTCCACATACTTGGTCTGTACCACCTTGAGCTGAGCAATGGACGTGGACAAAAACTCCACTTCCTACAGAAGCCGGGAAGAAAAGGGTCAGCTTAAAAACGGAGAAAGCGGGGCTCGGGCCGAGGGGGCGGGACCTGGGACCGGATAGGGGTTTCCCTGGGAAAGGAAGCCTCCCCCACCGGGAGGGGACGCAGTTGGAGGATGTGAAACGCGAGGAAGGTGCTAGGACAGGTCTCACCTGGTCTAGCTGGTTCTTGAGCATTTCCAGTTGTGGCAGATTCAGCTCCGTGATGTTAATCGACTGCGCCATGTTGGGAAGGAGGACTGGCTAAGAGGAAGCCGCCTAGGCGAGTGACGCTCTAGGCACCCTCTGCGTTATCTCCGTGGTGCCGCCAGGGGATACGCTCTGCGCCTGTAGTCTCTATGATCCTGCGTTTCGAACTTGCTACACGGATCTCAAGCTTAATTGGAGAACACAAGTTTTTCTTTTTTGTAGAGTACACTAAAGCTAGCACGGTTAGTTAGCAAACACAGCTAGGGCCCTCAAGGAACTCGAAACGACTCACGACACAACCACAGATTGTAAGGCAGTATACGCTGCGGCGCGTTGTTGGGACGGGCACGTGACAGGCGGGCGGGGAGCCTCTGTCCTGACAGTACCACTGATGTGCTTTAAAGGATAAAGTGGAAGTGCCAAAAAGGAGCAACTGTCAACCAACTACATTTATTTTTGTGTCTATATATGCAGGAAAACCAAACTTAGGTCCCCTGAAAGAGCAACCCAGTGCTCGTAAACGGCTGAGCATCTGTCTAGTCCCACTATAATTGTTACTGTATGTTGGATATAAAAGGGTATGTTTGCTTCCCAGCAACTTTTAATAGTTTAGTTGGAGCGACAAGCCGTGAGTAGCAACCAACCCCCCACTGAATCTGCTGCTGCCATTGCTGCCTTGGTGGGCAGAGCATCGGTTTCTAAAAATATTCCAGGAGACAATGACAATGGAGGGATTGAAAACATCAGCAAAGCCCTATCACTGCCTTTCTTTTCTCCAATGTGAACACTTTGCTTTTTTTTTTTCTTAAACTGACAGGGTATTATTTTGTAGTACTGGTTAACCTGAAACAACAGTAAAGACTTAGCTAGCCTGAAGCTCATATGAATCTGTTTTCCTGTCACTCTCACAACATTTTGTTTTTGGAGATAGGGTTTCTCTATGTAGCTCTGGCTGTTCTAGAACTTGCTAAGCAGACCAGACTGGCCTCTGCCTCCCAATGGCTGGGATTAAAAGACGACACCACAGGACCACTTTCAGTATTCAGCACTAAGCCTGAGCCGCACCAAGCTTTGTCTTGTGGTTTAGTCTTTCTTCCCAAAGCTCTCAAACTATGAACCCCGTGGAACACCGCTAACTTGCTTATTGCTTACATTCACAAGGGCAGGA
The DNA here is from genome assembly GCA_019843815.1 of Montemys delectorum. Lineage (NCBI taxonomy): Eukaryota > Metazoa > Chordata > Mammalia > Rodentia > Muridae > Montemys > Montemys delectorum. The sequence continues at coordinate 41,771 of JADRCD010217036.1, forward strand.
GTGAGAGGAGGGGCTTGAACTCTCACAAACTGAGGCTTGGTATATCTTTATTAAGATCACATTAAAGAAAATATTTCATATACAAAACACCAGGGGAAAATCAGTTTAAAAATTCTAAATAATCAAAACCAAGTTTGGAGGTAGATAGTCACACAGCTTCTACCATAGATAAGACAGCTTCAGGGTGTTTGTAGAGAAACAGGTAGGCCATAGGCTACAGGGGCAGCGCCAATAAGATACTTGAGTCGAGGAGCCTGGCGGGCTTGGCTGGCATAGTAGAGAAGGGGAGCCCCTGGGCCTGCTCCCAGCCAGCCCTGCAGCAAAGCCTCTGTGTAACGGTCAATGTCACGGTCAGTCACATCCCAGAGATTACCTAGAAACAAGGGGCTTAGGAGAAAGAATGAAGAAATACAAAGTAAGGGCTCTGTAACAAGAAACACTGGGAAGCATTATTAGTGGTCAATGAGTAAAGAGGCTTGAACAAAGAGGAGCTCCCTTGGCTCAGAGTTGCAGGAGAGCCTGAGAGGGGAAGAACACTGAATATGTGAGAAATTCAGGGTTCAGACCTGGGAAAGAACCTGAGGATAGGGGCTGGAGTTTTAATGCCCGAAGGGCAAGCCTCATCCTTTGGCCTTACCAGCCAGCCATGATGTACTTGAGCACGATGCCAGCTCCCTCCAGGCTTCCATGCACTGCGAGGGCTGCACTGCTACAGCCAAACAGTAGGGCCACTGCCCGGCAGCTCAGCCGCAGGACAGCCTGCCCATCCAGGAAGCGGGCACCGGCTCCATGCCCTGCATAGCTAAGGCAAAAGCAGGGAGACAGCACTGACTACCTGTTTCCAGACGTTCTAAAATGCCCAATCAGCCATAAACAAGGGCCCCTCCCAACTCCCCTGCCCCAAACACTCACATATATAAGTCGCGCTCTGTCAGAGCTGCCTGCACCTGCTCAAGGCTTGGCACTTCCCCAATCACTCCTTTCCATCCAGTTTCACTGCAGGAAGAAGCTGGTAAGTCAGTACATAGCAGACGACCATGTAGCATAGAGCACGGAGCAGCGGGAGCAAGCAGACAGAAATGGGATGTAGCCACTGATTCTGGAGTACAAGCACTCATATATCACCCCTGCATGATGCCTCTACCCTTCCCCACCCTACGTTATGCCTTCATCACCTGACCTGCTAAAACTGGCTCGAAATCTCTCCTCTGTGCTTGACAGGTTACTGTGAGGGTTTAGCACATAGTAGGTATTCCGTGGATCAACACCTTGGCTCAGAACTGATGAGGCCCCAGCCTGAGAGGCAAGCACTGATATTAGGTTCTTGGTCAGTCCAGGAGTCCAGAAGCCAAGCCTCAGCATACTCTAAGCCCCTTCCGTAACCAACCCATAGTTCCTCCCCTCCTATCACCTCTTTAGTGATTGTGTAGCTGAGCAGGAAGCGTAAGGAGGGCAGCCGGGTGACCGGCAGTTCTCGAAGGCTGGGCATGCTTTCCCATGGCAGCTTTTGCAGGTCCTGGAAAAAAAACATTGCTATCAACTATCAACAGCCACACGAACTCTCAAACGTCTGAAGGACCTCATTGCCCTCTGTTCATTGCACTGTTCAAGTGCCCTAGCTCTTTACCTTGTCTAACACCAATACAAGATGTTGACTTTGAGGAGCTGCCTGGCTCTGTACCCGTCCTACTGCCTTGCTCAGGAGTACCCGGGCTCGATCGGGCTGGGCTGGGCACAGCCCACATGCCAAGGCCTGAACATCCTGGCTGGTGAGGATTCTGGCCGAACTAAGAATGACCTACAGGAGAACAGTGGTTAGTGAGTGGTGTGGGTGCCATACTCCACTATGGCTGGCGGAACAGAACTATTTTCCCCTTCATTTCCTGAACTCACTTTTAGGAGAGTGGAGTCAGGATATTCCCAGCCACAATCCTGCAGCAACTCTTGTAGTTGGGAGGCCTCCCGGGCAAGGCCAGGGTTGGCACTGCACGGCTGCAGCAGCCCCCTCCAGCAGCCCAGCACATGCTCCTCTAGGGAGGTGATGAGTTCCTAGGGCAGGGACCGAGCTTTCAGTTAGACAGAAAATGTGTTTTAGAAATCAAGGAATTCAATTAGTCTTAGATGTCAATAACAACTTTTTCTTTTCTGAGACACTCAAAGGTTGTGTAAGGGCTGCTGAAAAATGAGGGGAAGGACCCCACACTCAGGGCTCGGGAATGACGACCCCAACTGCCACCAAGACACGTACTTGATGAAATCAGCAAGAGGTTCTTTTATTCAGCGCTGGGCGAGACTCATATCCCACGCAGGGGTAGAGGAGTCTGGCCCCAAGCAAGAATCTGAACAGGTTTTTATACCCACACAGTTGCTGGGGAAAAAGGGGAAACTAAGGCAGAGGAAAGTACAGGGTGGTCTCTGATTGGTGCTGGCTTGTGCTAGGGTTCAGAAGCAGGTTAGCCACCTGGCAAATGCTTGTTACTTCATTTTTCTTTTTTTCCTGCCAGTTTGCTCTGGTCTCTAAGCTCTGGGAGCCAGTCTCCCATTGTTCTAAGTTCTGGGAGCTAGTTTCCCATTTTTCTAAGTCCTGGGAGCTAGTCTCCCATTAAGTTCAACTAAAGGTCAAATTCCCACAGCACAGTTTGCAAATTTTAACCTCTCAGTTGAAGATGTCACTACGTTGTTGACAAATATGAATGGCGGACAACGGGTATACATCCTTCAGTCTGGTTTTCTTTCTTTTCTTTTTTTGAGACATGGTCTCCCTATGTAGCTCTGGGTATCCTAGAACTCACTACATACACCAGGCTAGCCTCAAGCCACAGGGCTCCTAGGACACACCCAGTCTTTTCTTTTGAGGGAGGACCTCAGGCTTAGCCCAGCCTAACCTTGACCTGGCAGCAACCCTCCTTTCTCAGCTCCCAGGGCTGGGACTACAGGCTTGTGTCGTTGCACTCATGGGTCTTCGGTATTTATGTGCTGAAATACAATTTCATATTTCCCAGACTAGCTTCAAATTCCCTATGTAGCCAAAAATCATTTTGAAGTTGGGCAGGCATGGTGGCGCACGCCTTTAACCCTAGGGGAGGCAGAGGCAGGCAGATCTCTAAGTTCAAGGCCAGCCTGGTTTACGGAGTGAGTTCAGGACAGCAAGTACTACACAAAGAAACCCTGTCTCAAAACAAAAACAAAACCAAGACTCGGAACTTCTGGTCCTCCTGTTGCCATTTCCTGAGTGTTAGGATTACTAGCAGGTATAACCACACACGATTTTTTGCTGTTGTGGGGATCAAACTAAACCCAGGGGTTCCTACATTCTAAGCTAATACTCTTTCAACTAAGCTATATTCCAGCCTTGTCATTCATAAAGGAGGGAGGGAGAGGGAGGGAGGGAAGAAGCAAACCCAGGCTGGCCTCAAACTTGCTATGCAGCTAATGATGACCCCAAGTCCTGTTGTCCTGCCTCTGTCTGTCTCCCAAGTGGGGGGATTAAAGCCAAGGGCTACCATACATCAGAGTATCTTTAAGCATTCCATTGCCATACCTCCTTTTAAGTCTGGAGCTCTTTTTTGTTTGTTTGTTTTTTGTTTTTTCAAGATGGGGGTTTCTCTGTGTAGCCTTGGCTGTCCTGGAACTCACTCTGTAGACCAGGCTGGCCTCAAACTCAGAAATCCACCTGCCTCTGCCTCCCAAGGGCTGGGATTAAAGGCGTGCGCCACCACTGCCCAGCCCCTGGAGCTCTTTTTTAAAAGTCCCCTTCACATGACATAACTTGTTTCGTTTACTTTGTATTTGGAGTCAAGCAAGGTCTTAGTTTGTAGCCTGGAAATCATGATAAACCAGGCTGTCTTTGAACCAGGCTGAGATAATCCTCAAGGATTGCCCCAGCCTCAAGGGTACTGTTATTACTGACAAAGAAAGGACCTGAAGTAGCTCAACACTGACCTAGACCTCGGTTCGGAAGGTACCGCCCCCTACCCTCTGAGCCTTTCTGTGACAGGACTCAGCCTCTCACCCCGGGAGCACACACCTCCATCCTTTGGTCTAGTGCCAGCCGGCCCGTCCACCATACTCGTTTCTCAGTACAGCTGCTGTTTTCTTTCTGGTCCTTCTGGATGGCATCAAACTCTTTCAGCACTGCGCTTAGTGGGAACTATGGGAGAATATATTTGTGAGGTTTGTCTTCCCCAGTGATCCTTATCTTTCCATCCCTTACCCATAGGATCTAGAACACTAGTACTTGGTACAGGAACCCTACCTTATTTTGGCCAGTGGGGATCTTCACAGTAATTGGGGGGTTGTCCTTTTCGAGGCGGGTCAGTAAGAGAGTGTTGCTCAAGGTTCCAGGTTGGAGGGTGGCCAGGGCTAACACACAGACAGTCACCCCTAACATACAGAGAAGATACACTCAGAATCATGTAAACTTTCAGGAGGTACTTGCAGCCTTGTCTTCTACAGTGTGCCTCGAGACCTCTCCAAGAAGTCTTCCCTAGTCAATGGAGTTCCAGCTAAACTCTTTCTGCTAAAGCTCCCTATGAACAGGCAATCAGTACGTCTGTGTCCCTCTCAGCAATTAACAAAGGTTTCCACTCACACCAAGCCTCGAGGTGGTAGCACATGCCTTTAAACCCAGCACTTGGGAGGCAGAGGCAGGCAGGTGGATTTCTGGGTTCGAGGCCAGCCTGGGCTACAGAGTGAGTTCAAGGACAGCCGGGGCTATACAGAGAAACCCTGTCTTGAAAAAAACAAGAAACAAACGAACGAACGAACAAAAAAAGTTATGTAAAAAAATGCTCACACCATTGCTTTTCACACCAGACATTTCAACACACACTGAAGAAAGAACAATTCTGAACCGAGAGTACGTCTGGTGTGAGAAACAAATGTTAATATTTAAAAAAGCGCAGACTAACTGAGAGGTGGTGGTACACACCTAAAATCTCAGCAGCACCCAGAAGGTAGGCTACACACAAAGATCAGCCTCAGAAGAAAGGAAAGCTATGACAAAGAGCACAAGTCGAGGTAAACCAAGCAGTATCTTAAGGTCATGACTCAGTCCTTCAGCCAAGTGCACAAGACAGGGGCATAGGCCGACGCAGATACTATACCACTGGGCATCAGAGCCAGGCGCTCCTGGAAACTGTCCTTCTCTGGCTGGGGGAAGGAGCCAGATCCCAAAGCCCTGAAGGAAAAGAGGCGCTGGATACGGGCCAGGGGAACACCTCCAGGCCTCTCCTTCAGGTCCAGCCCCTGTAGATGCTCAGCTAGTTCAGGTGATTCTTGCTGCTTCTGGGCCTTGCTGTAGGCAACACAAGAATGAGGCTGGCTCCTGGTAGGCACTTTACCCATTTTACCCCTGACAGACAGCAAGCCCTCACCTGAGCTGGCGGTGCAAGTGGGTGAGCAGCTGGTGACGGCAGGTGATGGAGACAGACTCAGCAACAAGAAACGCAGTGGCATAGGGATCCCGGTGGCCCAGACACAAGGCCAAGAATCGGCAGAGGTGAGCATAAAGCCCACTTGAAGGGCAGTGACTAACACCACGGAAAGCAATGCTCAATGAATCAGAGATGGAATCCAGGGAAGAGAGATCTACAAAAAAGTCAGGATTATTGCTAAAGATGAGCACCTTGCTTCTTAATTAAAAGGAACTTCCAGGGAGTCCCAATCTCCCCTCCCATGGAGAAGAGCAGCTACTGCTTACAAGGGAATGCCAAGATTGCTCCTAATAGGACCTCACTGCACCCTAGCCTCTCCAAAGATCCTTTTTACTAAAAAGATCACAAAACCTCAGACAGACTAAGTCTCTTACACAAAATGCAGAATCCAACCAGGCTTAGAGACTGCTGGACATGGACAGTTTGGCAGATACAGGGATTGCCCAGCACTTTTAGACACTGAGGATCAATATTACCAAATTCCGGGCCAGCTGGGATCACGGTGACATCATGCCTCAAAAATTAGAGGATATTATGTATATTTATTTTATATACATAAAATAAAAAAATCTTTTTTTAAAAAAAAAGATTCAATTTTATTTATATGAGTACACTGTAGCTATCTTCAGACACACCAAAAGACGGCCTCAGACCCCATTACAGATGGTTGTAAGCCACCATGTGGTTGCTGGGATTTGAACTTAGGACCTCTAGAAGAGCAGTCACTCCTGCCCAAATGTATAAATCTTTAAAAAAAAAATTTAGCCGGGCGGTGGTGGCCACCTTTAATCCCAGCACTTGGGAGGCAGAGGCAGGAGGACTTCTGAGTTCAAGGCCAGCCAGGGCTACAGAGTGAGTTCCAGGACAGCCAGGGCTACACAGAGAAACCCTTTCTCGAAAAACAAAAACAAAAACATTTTTAAAAAAAGGTCTGGTATACAGTATATTCTTACCATTTGGTAGGTAGCGGAGACAAGCCTTGGCTACACAGAAAATTCCAGACCAGCAGAGGCTATATTATACCTTGTCTCAAAAAATAAAATAATTTTTTAGAAGCTGACCCTTTTGTAGTATATGTGGTAGTACATGCATGTGAGAGGCTGAGGCACGAGGATTAGGAGTTCAAGGCCTGCCTGAGCTACATGAGATTCCATCTCAAAAGCAAACCAAAAATCCTCAACCAGACCATGACTCCCAAAGGCACCCTCTGGCCTTCACAGGTAGGTACGCAAATGCCACTTTCCCAAATAAGTGAAAAGCTAAGCCTTTAATCCCAGCACTGGGGGTGGGGGGTGGGGGCAAAAGAAAGCAGGTCTCCTGAGTTTGAAGACAGGCTAGTCTACATAATAAATTCCAGGCCCGCACATTCAGACCCTGTGTGGGGAGATGGTTCCGTTGTTATCGTGTCTGTTGTGCAAGCACGCAGAGCTGTGTTTGGACAATCAGAACCACACAAGAGCCAGGCAGGCACAGAAGCGTACACAAAGTGCACACCTATAACCCCAGGACTAAGGAGGCAGAAACAAGTCGAGCCCCGCCCGGGGCTTGCTGCAGCCACACCATCAGTGAGCAAGCAAATGAGGAAGACACTCCAGGTCTACCTCTGGCCTCTATACACATGTGCACACCAATGACACAAGTGTAGACACACACACACGCGCACACACACGCACACACACGCATGCGTGCGCACACGCAGTACCCATACTGTATGAACACAGACACACATACATACATAGAAGGAGCTGGATGTGATGATGCATACCTGTAATCCTAGAAGCCATGAGATTATATGTCAAGTTCGTTAAAAATGTGGCTCCCAAAATGGATAGATAAAAGAGAGCTGGCTCAGCACTCTCTGGGTAATCTAACCTCAGTGGTTTGTATACTCACCAATGGGTGCAGGAACTGAGAAGGGCGGGAGCCAAGGACCAGGGTCACTATTGGCCTCCGTGTCTGGGTACAAGAGAGGTCGCTCTGCCTTGCTGGAGTCCCGTCTCAGCACCTCACATTCTCCTATGGGTAGACCAGGGTCTGCAGCTACTGCCTTCTCACCTAGAGAGAAACACTGATTTCATGCTTCCTCCCCCACAGCTAGCAAAGGGTTTTCCTCCTGAGCATTGGTACTGTCATTTCTTAAGTTTTGGTCCCACGGACACCTGACAAACACTGTAGAACACATACCTTCTGCTTCTCGCCCTTGAAGTCCACCTGAGGCCGAGTCTTCCCCATCAGAACCCCTGAGAATCTCGAAGCTTTTTTCCAGCTGGTTGTCCATTGGCTCCTCTTCAGGGATACTTCTCATGATCTCGGGTCCCAGGCTGGCCCGGACACAATCTCTGGAAGGCACCCTCCTGGCCCTCCGAGTCCTCCCACTGAGACTGGAATGTCCAGGGGTACTACCTACAGCAACCACTGCATCTGTCTTTAAGCTAGGGCCCTTCCTAGTTTGACGCCGGGTATGGGAAGCAGTCCCCCGCCTCTCAGATTCCTCTACAAGTTGTGTTTCAGCTGAGACAAGGTCGTCCAGGTCACTGTCATCACTGAAGTTCACCTGTGACAGAAGGAAAGGGAGAAACAAAGGCCAAGAGACTCTCACAACAGGTTCAAACAGCAGGTGGCACTGTGGGGCACTGGCAGGCCTCTGATGAGGTCAGAACTGACTTCCCACAGCACTTGCCTCTCTGGTTAAGTCTCAGTTTGGAAGAGGAAGTGACAGAAGATGGAGATAACAGAAAGGGACCCACAGCTGAGAGGAAGTGGGGTGCAGGGTGCAGCAGACAGATGACCCTCCCTTTGGCTGGGAACTCCTCTACAAGGCCCATGCTCTGTGCAAAGCTATCCTCATGCCACAATCCCTCCTTACCTTGAGGCGAGTCTGGGCCCGCCTGTGGACCCTGGGGGCTAAGGGAACCTGGAGCTTGCTCTTTGTGGGGTGGACTTCTTCAAATATGGTGAAAGGGACACGAGGGCCAGCCTGCCTAGCCCGGCCTGGGGGCTTAGGGGTACAAGGTAGCCCTTCCTCATCCAGACCTTTCTGAGAGCTGTTATGGAGGGGTAGGGGAGCAGAGGCTACCTGCCGGCGCCCCCGGCCAGAGCATTTTTGTCTCCGAATCTTAGCAGGCTCTAAGACTGGCTGACTTTTTATTAATGGTGGCTGCCAGCCCCAGGAGCTTGCAAAAAGTTCAGTAGTACAGCAACTGAAGTGGGCCAGCTTTGCAAGGGCCTGAACCAAGAGCAGGTTGGCTTGCCAGAACTCCAAACACTGTATCCGTGTTGCCACAAACTTCAGCCCTGATGCCAGGACCTTCCCCAGGCTCTCTTCAGATGTCTGATTCAGGCACTCCAATGCCAAGTGTGTGTACACCTGAGCCATGATCTCATCAAAGAGGCTTGGAACACAAGAGGGGGTCGTTTTGTGATTCAGAGAAGCTTGGAGACTCTGTGTGAAGTGCTTGGTGGCTGCAGGGCAACCCTTCAGCACAGCTTGCAGCAGATCCAGACCCTGAGCTTTATGACCTGTGGCCAGCCTCACTCCTGCAGTGACCAGCACCCAACGCAGACAGACTCCTGAGAGGACAGGACTGGCACACAGTAAACAGTCACAGCTGGGCGAGTGAGACAGGAAGCCAGGGTTGGGTGGCGGCTTGGTCTTCAGGACCGGGGAGGAGTTTGCAGAGGATTGGATGGGACCAGGCTCTTTGAGCACAGTGGCCACCAGCTCAAGGGCAGGGCCTTTCAGAAAGGGTTCCTCCTCTGGTGGGGGTGGGGAGCAGGGGACTTGAGCCTTTTGCTTCCCTTTCTGCGTGTGCACCTTCTTCACTGAGTCTGTGTTCTGGGTCACCACACTGAACTCTAGGGAGAGAGCAGATCACAAATTACAACACTGAGAAATGGCATCAGGAGCTCTATCTACCTCAGGCTCAACCCCACGAATGTACGCACTGTTTACTTACAAATTACTCAGAATATCTGTATAATATACCAAAAAAGAAACAAAACAAAACAAAACAAAACCCTAGTGTTTTCTTCCACTCAACAAGGGATCAGCAGTTTAGTCCATACCCCACTACCATACCTCAAAGCTCTGTGTGTTCCTACCTGAGTTAGAGAAGGTGCACACAAGGGAACACAGGTAAAAATATGGATAAGCTGGGCATCATGGCACACACCTTTTTTGGGGGTGGGTGGGTATGGGAGTGGGAGGTTTGAAACAGGGTTTGTCTGTGTAGCCCTGGCTGTCCTGGAACTCATTCTGTAGACCAGGCTGGCCTCGAACTCAGAAATCCACCTGCCTCTGCCTCCCAAGTGCTGGGATTTAAGGTGTGGGCCACCACCACCCAGCATGGCGCACGTCTTTAATCTCCAGCCCACAAATAATCCTGCAGTAGTGTGTGTGGACATGATCATGCCAAAAGAGCTTTCCTCATGCCACTATGTGGCTCAAGATGTCAGGCTTAGTGGCACTGAGCCATCTTGTCAGCCCTAAAATAGTTATATTTTTGTTTGGTTGTTTTTTGAGTCAGGGTATCCTTACATGGCCTTGCCTGGCCTGGAACTCAGAGATCTGCCTCCAGAATCATGGAATAGAAGACAATGTGCCTGAGGCTGGTGAGATGGCTCACTGGTTAAGAGCACTGACTGCTCTTCTGAAGGTGCAGAGTGCAAATCCCAGCAACCACAAGCTGGCTCACAACCATCTGTAATGAGATCTGATGCCCTCTTCTAAGGTGTCTGAAGACAGCTACAGTGCACTTATCTATAATAAATAAATAAATAAATAAGGCATGCGCTACCACAGCGGGGAGACAAAGACAGATGTGGTTGTCTCTATGACTTTAAAGTGAGCCGGTTTACCTAGTGAGTTCAGGCCAGCCAGTACTACATGGAAAGACCTTGTCTTAAACAGAGAAAAAGAAAAAGAAAGGAAAAAAGGAAGAAAGGAAGGAAGAGAGAGAGGAAGGCAGTCCGAAGTCATCGTAGTAGCATTTAAAATCAGCCAGGGATAGTTCTGCCTGTGCAGATTTGCTCTGGAGGCGGGTGGGCAGGTCAGTAACAGTCCAACTGTTAGGTCAGCATTGTGTAGAAGCAGGCACCTGTGTGACTTAGGATGCAGCCAGACCATTACACTGTCACACTGTGACATGTCGTAGGAACTCTTCCCCACCAAGCTCACCTGTGGAAGACTCAAGCAAGAAGAGAGCCTGCTGCAAGTCTGACTGACAGAGGTCAATGTCACCCCGGGCCAGCTCCAGCTCACCCTTCAGTACAAGGAACAATGCACACCTTGTGAGGAGGGGATGAGAACCAGTCAATACACAACGTTTACCCTTTCCCAGGCCCAGGCCTCCACATCTTTCCCTGAGTCTTTAAACTGACTTATAGCCTCTCTGGTAGAACCGCTCTATACCAACTGTTCCCAACCTTCCTCATGCTGCGACCCTTTAATACAGTGCCTCATGTTGTGGTGACTCCCCAACCACAAAGTTATTTTCTTTCTCTTTTTCTTTTCCATTTTTTTTTTTTTTTTTTGAGACAGGGTTTCTCTGTATAGCCCTGGCTGTCCTGGAACTCTGTAGACCAGGCCTTGAACTCAAAAATCTGCCTGCCTCTGCCTCCCAAGTGTTGGGATTAAAGGCGAGTGCCACCACTGCCCAGCCATATATGTTATTTTTAAAAGTGAAAACAGATAACTGTAGTTTTGCTTCTGTTATGAATCATAATGTAAATGTCTGACATGCAGGATATCTGGTATGCTGCCCCTGTGAAAAGGGTCATTTCAATCCCCCAAAGGGGTCTGGACCCACAGGTTGAGAAGCACTGCTCTACACAGTCTCATCCCAAATTACACTTCAGGTAATCCCAATTGCATTCCTTACCAAGCCCCATGTGCATGAAACTTCTGGCAAAGGCAGTAAGTACACGAGTTGTCCTTTACAGATTTATCAGGCATATGAGCTTCTAACTTTGATTATCTCAGCATTTCCTGCTTAGCCTTCTCCCATCAATCTCTCTAGATATAACATGGGATTTCTATAATCACTGGGGAATCCACACTCAAAAGCACATGGCAGGAGCCAGCACTGGCGTCCTTGTACTCACTGGTGAGGTATTTGCAGCTTGGTTGTAAGTTTTAGGGCCTCCAAGCAAAAGGCCTTGGCCTCACTCACGTTCCCCAGGCGGCCCAGGCGGCCAACCAGCCTCTCTGAGCAGGTCAGCACCTCTGTGAGAACCTGCCATTTTTGCACCAGATTGTCACCTGTGGTGAATGAAAGACAAGATGTCAATATGGAGCCATGGTCAGATTCACAGGAGACAAAACAGCCACCACATCTAGTGTGTCCAATCCCACAGGGACCTGCTCTCCTCCTCAGACTCACCATAATCCAGAAAGGATGACTCTGTAGCTGCTTTCTGAACAGAGAGCACATCGCCACCCATCAGCAGGATGATGATGCTTCTGAGAAGCTTGTGGGCGTCTATCAGTGCTGTCTCTGGGGTCTGCCAGCCTGGTGTGGGAAAAGTGGGAAGAGACAATTGCAACAGCATGCCTAGACCTTCAACTAAGATAGCAAACACAAGGCACTCTTCCTTCTGCACCATAGGTAGACACAGCTAATTAATCACAGAGCAGCTGAACTGAAGCCATTCGCTGCCACAGATACAGGCAGGTAAGGCTGCTTTATAAGCCTGACCGCATGGGCAGATGGCCGCAAAGAGCCACCAGCACAAGAAACCATCATCCAAGAAAGCCAGCAGCTCCTTTCTTTCACCTTGATCCCAGAGCTGCTCTCGTAGGGCACTTGAGAGGAGGTTGGACGAGAGGCTGAGGTAGAAAGCCAGAGTTTGCAGAGCCTGGACACGTAGCAAGTACCAAGCTTTGGATGACTTCTGGAGGGCAGGATCCCGAAGGACAGAAAGCAATAGAGAAACGCCCTCAGTCACCTGGGAAAGACAAAAAGTCAGAAAGAAAAGTCTCATAAGCTGTAGATGCCCTAGTGGTCTGAGGTGCAAATCTATGCCTTTAAGAATGGAAAAACAACACCACCAAAAAAAAATAGAGTTTGATCAGAGAAGAGATGATCAAGGCACACTGCTAATTTGAAGCAAACTGAGATCTTTTGGAACCTACTAGATTTCCCTAGACCAATGCCTCTCCCCAAACCTCTTTCCTCTTTTTGAGATAGTCAGCCCAGGCTGACCTCAAAGTCTACTTCCTCCAGCCTTGGTCTTAGAATTACAGAAATGGCTACCATATCAGCTTCTAACCCCCTTTTATTTATTCTGCCAATGCAGAAACTGGCAAAGAAAGAAATTAATATCTCTAGTACCAGGTGAGGAAATGGTCCTGAACATTCTGCCTAGCTGTAGGAAAATTCCAGAGCACAGATAAATATCATGGTGATCCCAAAAGCTGCCTGAGGTTGAGAGCCTTGGGAAATTCCATTGAGAAGAGAGAGTGTAGCTTGGTGGCAGGGCAGCTGTACACCTGCAGGAGGCCTGCTAATCCACAGCACCACAAAACAAAACAAAATAAAAAGGGTGGGGGACTGACTCCCTCTTCTGGTTCCTCTGAAGACAGCTACAGTGAATTATGCCAAAGTGAGTGGGGCCGGCAGAGGTCCTGAGTTCAATTCCCAGCAGCCACACACATGATGGCTCACGGCCATCTGTACAGCTACAGTGTACTCATACACATAAAATAAATAAAATAAATCTTAAAAAAAAAAGGGTGGGGGAGGGGGAATGGACTGCCTAGCAAACACTAAACTTGAAAACCAGCGTTTGGATCACCAGGATCCATATAAACACTAGATGGGCACAGCCAACTTACCTAACACTAAGACCCTTTAATACACTTCCTTATGTCACGTTACTCCCAGCCACAAAACTGTTTTTGTTGCTACTTCATAACTATAATTTTGCTACTGCTATGAATTGTAAGTATCTGTTTATCAATAGTCAAGATACCCCTGTGAAAGGGTCCTTCAAGCCCCAAAAGGGGTTGTGACCCACAGGTTGAGAATCACTGCCTTAGGGCAAGCTCTGGGCTCAGCTTTGTCATGGGGATCACCTTCTGGCAAGCCCAGCAGAGCTGACTTCGAAGCAGGGCACAGGTCAGGGAAAGCAGCTGGCATGAGTCAGTCGTCTGGTCCAGGCTCTTCAGGCTTAACTCTGCCTCTTCCAGATACAACTAAAATCAGACAGATGACCCACAAGCTAGTTAGACTCTCCAAATTAAAATGGAGGGAAGCATTTGCAAGCAAGGCACTAATACTATATTATCTCAAATATTATAATTTGCAAAAGCTATTCATTTGATGTTTAGAACACTTTCAGTTAACTACCAAACCAGAAAAAAAAAAAAAAAAAAAAAAAAAAAGAAAAGAAACAAACAAAAACCCTAAAGGACAATAGAGAAACACGCTAAACCACCTGGGAGAAACAAAAGCCAGAGGGAATCACATAAAGGTCTCTAGTGCACATCTCTGCCTTTAGGAATGAAATGAAAAGCCAGGCAGTGGTGGGGCATGCCTTTGATCTCAGCACTTGGGAGGCAGAGGCTGAGTGTGAGGCCAACCTTGTCTACAGAGTGAGTTCTAGGACAGCCAGAGCTACACAGAGAAACTCTGTCTCAAAAACAAAAACAAACAAACAAAAACAACAACAAAAAACCCCAGAGATGGAGAGGTACACTTTGGGAAAAGGGAGTAATATAACTAGACAGAGGGGCACATACAGGAAATGAAGAGTAAGGGGTACATACTGGCTTAGGTTCACAGAAGGAAGTGGCAGGAAAAAGACTGAACCAAAATATAAAAGATGGTGGCAAGGCTAGGGAGATGGCTCAATAGTTAAGGTTTGGTTCCTGGCACTCACATGGGGTAGTTAATAACTGCCTATAATTCCAGTTTCAAAGGATCCAGTACTTTTTCTGACCTCCATAGGTCCTGCATACATGTGGTATACACACAGACAAGGCACACACATGTAAATAAATATATGATATTGGGATGTAAAGTGAGTAAATTAATGAAAAAAATCATTTTTGTTCAAAGCCAGCCTGGTCTACAGAGTGAGTTCCAGGACAGCCAGAGACAGAGAAACCTTGTCTGGGGGGGGGGGGGGGGGGGGGGGAGAAAGAATTCATTTTTTATTAAAAATTTTTTTAAAGTCAGAATAGTGTTCAGGTTGTTAGTGAAGCCACGGAGTCTTTTAGGAGGGGAAGAAGTGATCAGATCTGTGCCGACTGGATGAAATACAAAAGAGAGAGCCTAGGGTTGAACATTGTGGCAAAGCTCTTATCCAGTGTGCTTGAAGCCCTGGGTTCAATCACTACCACTGCCAAGAAAGAAAAGGGGTGGGGAGATCCTGAGTCAGCAGCATGACAGCCGCACACACTAAGTCAGGAGGAGCCGGTGGGAAAAGGGCCGATCTGCAGAACTGAAAACCAGGAAAGAAGCTCTAGTTCCCAAGGCTGCCTCCAGAACTTCTCACTCTAATGCACTACAGCCAAATCTTCTCAAGAAGAGATGAGCCTTTAAAGCGATTTGGCCCCTGCAGCCTCAGACCCAACATACCAGCACTCACCTGGGCATAGCTGGGACAGCCAAGGCTCAAGAGTAGCTGGGTAAGCTGGCAGGAAGAGTTGACTGCCTTTGTGTGGTCCTGTAGTCTCTTAGATACAATCTGAAGGAGCAGGAGGGTCTCCAGAGCCTGCAAGGGCTGGCCATCCAAGAGCAACATGTTGACTCAGTTCCTGTGAGAGCCTGTACATTCCCCAGCCCCCAGGCTTCTGAAACCTGGGACATCAGGGTGTTCATACATTCCTAGAAACCTAACAACCACCCCCAGGAGACCTACAACCACCTTAAACACGTTGGGCCTTGGGGCAGGGTGTCATGTGACCCAAACTGGCCTCACTCAAACTTGCTATGTAATTGAAACTGGCCTTACGATGGGTGATGGTGGAATAGGCCTTTAGTCCTAGCACTTGGGAGGCAGAAGCAGGTGGATCTCCATGAGGTTAAGGCTAGCTTGATCTACAGAGGGAGTTCCAGGACATCCAAGGCTCAAGGCTACACAGAGAAACCCTACCTTGAAAAATGAAAAAAAACTGTGGTGGTGCACGCCTTTAATCCCAGCACTTGGGAAGCAGAGGCAGGTGGATTTCTGAGTTCGAGGCCAGCCTGGTCTACAGAGTGAGTTTCAGGACAGCCAGGGCTACACACAGGGAAACCCTGTCTTGAAAAACAAAACAAAACAAAACAAAACAAAACAAAACAAAACGGCCCTCTCAAGCCGCCATCCCACAGACATGGATCACATTAACAGTTTGTAATTCGGTTGGTTAAAAGATGCACCAAACCCAATAGAAAAGAATTCCAGGGGATCACTGTGGCACCGAGATAGGATTTGAGACCATGGGGTTCACTGGCTTCTTTGTGAAATGTCCCTATAACACTGTGTGTCGCTGAGTCCTTTTTCACCATGGGAACTAGTGAGCAAATGAAGGTATGACAGCATCATGAAGTACAAAGATACCTGGACACTGTCTTCTTTCCTTTCCTCTTTACTATGAGGTTTTTTTTGTTGTTGTTGTTGCTATATTTTAAATTTCTAAAAATAATTTAATATAAATATTTTTTAAAAAGGAAAAACAGTATAAATAAATAAATAAATAAATAAATAAATAAATAAAAATGCAGAAAAACTGGCCACGAACCCCTAGCCACCTGGCTCTACTGCTCAAATGCAAGACCACACCTCCTTCTGTTTCAAAAACATCCACAGTGGCACACATCCCAGTACTGAGGAAGCGGAGGTAGGACCATAGCTGTGAGCTAGAGGCCAGTCTGGACTGCATAGCCAGACCCTATTTAAAAAAAAATTTTCAAAATAACAATGGTGGTAACAACTTTAACCTCAGCTTTCAGGAGGCAGGCAAGCAGATCTCAGTTTAAGGTTGGCTAGAAAGATCTACACTGAAGTTCCAGACAAGCAGCGACATACAGTGAGACCCTGTCTACATAGGGAAAGCTGTTTAGATAGTAGACTGCTGTTTGCCTAGAATGTACAAAATTCCTGGATTTGACTTCCAGCACCACACAAATTAAAGGTCTAGATGTCAATGGGCACGCACTGTAAACCAGTACTGTCCCAAGTAGTTCCCACGCGCCCGCATATGAATTCTCATAGTGATTCTAATCTCAATAGCACGGAGCAGGAAACTAAGACTCATTCACAGATGTCCCACAAGTGCTCATGTGGTCGGCCAAGACTCAAGCCTAGGTCTGAGCTAGTGTTTCAGCCTCCTCATGCTGGACTGTTCAAATCGTACCTAAATAAACTGTTTTAATCTTTTATGGTAACTGGGGTTTAACCCAAACCCTGAACATGCTCAGCAGGTGTTCTACTAATGAGCTACCTCCACAGCCCTCTCTTAATTTTGGAAAGAGTACCATTATGATTAAGGCTTAGGTCAAACCTGCTCTGTGCTGGCCTGCCCAGGCAGCTGGGATTGCACATGTAGCAACCACACCCACTCTGCTTTCCTTTAATAGTTCTGAATATTGGGTGAGTCTAAGAAGAGTGTGAGGAAGTCTTTGCAGCCCCTTAAAGCTATACATAAAAATACAGTTGACAGACTGGCAAGGTAATTCAGCAGAAAAAGGCACCTGTCGCTTAGCTTCATAACCTAAGTTAGATCCCTGGAACCACAGGGGAATAAAGAACTAACCCCCACAGTTGTCCCCGGCAGCTGAGTTCCAGGCCAGTCTGGTCTACAGAGCAAGTTCTAGGGCAGCCAGGGATTAAAGAAATGGACCACTTTAGCCCAGAACATCTAGTAATTCTTAAGGTTAACATTTGAATTTTCCATTTACATAAAACATCGTCCACGCATCATTGTGTTAATGTTAACAATGCCATTAGATTAAACTGCTTCCCACTTCTTTGTGGCACTAGGGACTGAATCCAGGACTTTGCATTATTGGCCAAGTACTCAACCACTGAGTTACATACAGATTTGCTCCCTACCCCATTTTAAAGAGGGTACTGTCACCCTATCTATAATGCATGCTGGCCTATAACTCTAACTCCCTTCCTCAGCCTCCCAGTGCTAGAGTTACAAGCATACGGCACCACACCCAGTGAAGTCTATACTCTTAGGCCACATGGCTTCTCTGCAAGTACACAGATCAAAGGTGAGGGTGCTCCGGTTCTAGTTTAATCCTGTAGCAGAGACTCTAGCCATCCCATTACCTTTGCCACCAACTGATAGACAGCTGCAAGGATTTGCAGGGAGGCTGCAGTCTGCTGGAGACACCGCACAGCTGGGGCTGGCCCCTTGGTAAGTACTCCTTTCCACAGTGTCAGGGCCTGGTCCAGGCATTTGGATTGAGCTGTAAATCAGTAGAAGGTGACCACTTTCTCCATCTGGCCATCTAGAAAGAACTCAGCTTTCCCCATACATGCTGTGTCTTTGTGCCAGCCTTCTTTCTCACAGTCCCACATCCCCAGTACAAGCCCAGCCTGTGGCACATTGGTGGCACTTATTATATGCTTAGGAAGCTTCCAAGATGCCTGCCCCACACAGTTGACTGCCCCCACCTGCATCAGCAGCCAGGTTGAAGGCAATGTTACTATACAGAAAACGGTCTTCCTGCAGTTTATCTTCATAGTTCAGGTCATTGACTTCAAATTCCTCCAAGTTACTAGGGGCCTGGGCTCTCCGATCTCGCTCAATACCCTAGTTGGGAAAGAAGAGAGATTGAAACAAAACCCAGGACTGGTACCAGCTTGGTGGGAGCAGTCTGGCTGGGCTCAGTTCCACATACTTCCTGCATTTTGGCCTCTAAGGTACAGATGTAGAGCCATAACAAGGCCTGTGCTCTATCATCCAGAAGGCGATCCTGCTCCTGTGCCTCAGGACTCACGGACTCAAGAAGCTGCAGGGCTTCCTGGATAGCATCCAATGCAGAGCTGTAGAAAGACGCACTTAAGTGGGGTGTAGCTGGTCTTTGCTACATTGTGGGTTCCTTTTTTCCCACCTTTATGAACCTGGTTTCTCTCCCATCACTAGATAAGAAAGAAGGATAGAGGAAAGGAGGGAGGAAAAGAGGGAGAGAAAGAAAGAAAGATTTCTTCTTTGAGCACCACTACTAACAAACTGCCACAACCCCCACGCCCTCCAAGTTCCCAAAATTCCAAATGTCATACAATCGCAGAAACTGTCTGCAGCTGGCAAAACCATGCCTCTGCAGAACATGAGGCAAATCATAGTCAGCTGCTGCAGACAGTCTGTGTTTTTAAAGAAATGTGCTTAAAATGAAGGGAGCACTCAGCAACAGTAGGAAACTGATCCCCATATCAGTAATATTAGGAGAACAGACAGAGAGGCCTCCTCAGTTCTCCCTCCTCACCAGTCGGTCTGCTGGCTAAAGTTGTGGTAGCATAGCACTTGGGCCAGTTCCACCAGGTGGGTAGCTCGTGCCCAGGCTCCAGCTGCTGTCTCTTCAGGGCTGAGCTCAAGCAGATCACAGATGACATTGAAGCGTTCCTGCCCCGTGTCAGCCCGTACTGCCTTGTAGGCCCGCAGCTCCTCCCTCAGTAGCAGAGACTGTGTCTCTGGGTCCCAGCAGCTTAAACTGTCTCGCAAAGTCCTGAAGTGCAGATAAGCACCAGGGTGAAGACCTTGAAGATAGTCTGCATCATACTAGGGAGCCTGGCCTCGGCCTGCCTTAGTTTGGCCATCGCTGGGCATCTTATTGTGTAATCAGGTCATATGGCTCCTCTAATGTAGGGAGCTTCATGAGGGACCACATCCAAACCTGTACCATGGCCTATAAAACCCCGTGGTGGCCTGGCAGACTACCACCCATCGTATCTCCCCTTCCTCCATGCCAGCTTTCTCAAACCAGTTCCCATTCCCGAGCTTGTTTCCACCCTAGCACCTTTGTATTCTGTGATTAGTTCTTTAAGAAGTTTAAAGATGGACTTCTCCACATCTTCAGGCCTTACATACATCACTTCTCAAAAAAAAAAAAAAAAAAAAAAAAAAAAAAAGCCGGGCAGTGGTGGCACACGCCTCTAATCCCAGCAGGCAGAAACCCTGTCTCAAGAAAAACAAAACAAAACAAAAAACCCAAGACTTGCCTAAATGACCACCACCTAAAGTTTATCCCTCTATTAGCAGGTCATGGATGTTCTGTCTTCATGAAAAATACATACAACACACTTGGTTGTATTTTTCCAAGTAGAATAAAAACAAACAAACAAAACAAGAACATTGCTTCTGACCACTATGTGCCCTATACCCAAGCACAGGAACTCAAGGCAATGCATAACTGATGAAGAAATCACTTTCAAAATAAGGATCAAGGAGGCCGGGCCCAGTGGCACACGCCTTTAGTTCCAGCACTAGGAAGGCAGAGGCAGAAGGATCTCAAGGCCAGCCTGCAATATGTAGCAAGGCCAGGACTACACAGACTGTGTCAGATTAAGGGTTATGTACAGAAATGATGGTCCTCCACCCCTCCAACTCACTGCAGTTGTAGCTCCTTGTCTCCTGCCCTGGCTGCATCCATTTTGACCCGAACCCAAGAAGTAACTGGCTCGACCATGTGTTCCAGACTGTAGGGTTTCAGAGCTGCCAGCCATAAGGTCACCGTCTTGCAGCCCTGGGCCTGTTTACCCAGTTTCTTCAAACTCTCCACATGTAGCCGGAAGCACCTATGTAGCTGACCAGAGACAGGAACCACTGAGTGTGTGCAGCACAGCGAGCAGTCAGTCAGCACAAGGAGGAGAGATAGCAGGTTGCCCTCCTGCCTCTCTACAATCCCTGACAACTAAGCTTCTAGTACCCCTAGATTCTGGAGCTCCTCCAAGGCAAACATCCACAAGCTGAAGGACCTGTCCCACCTCCTGTGGTTGTTTTTTTTTTGGCAAATGGGACAGTCTAGGTTGTGACCAAAATGCAGGGCCACTCTTAGGTTTTCCTTCTTTCTCCCTCCTTCCTAGCCAGTTAAACTCATGATGAGGGCCATGTACCATCCACTGCTTTCTATCACGGCCGTTCCTGCCCAGGCTGCCACAGGAGCCTCACTACCCAGGCTTATGCCCTTCACTGTTTGCCACAGTGACACCCACCCGAGGTCATGACTTCGTCCCTCAGCTCCTCGACCCTTACTTGATGTACAGCCCAAGGCCCTGTTCTATCCACGTCACTTGCCAATGCTGCCAATCCATCATTTCAACCCGTTCTGAAGATACTGGTTTTTACTCTGGCTGTGCAAAGAACCACCCTGGGGGTGGGGGAGATTTTTAGAACATGTAGATGCCTGAGATCTAGGGTGAGGATCCGACATAATTAACTTGAGGCAAGCATTACACCAGAATGTCCCTGAAGTTCACTCACATGATTCTAATGTAAAGCTAGGATTGGAACTGGCTTAGGAGAACATCAAAAGAAAAAAAAAAATAGAAAGAAAAAGAAAAAGAAGCCATTTTAAGGATGAATTGCCAAGTGAGGAGGCAGGTGGATCTGTGGGAGTTTGAGGCCAGCCCGGCCTTCATAGCAAATTCCAGGCCAGCTGGAGCTACACAGTAAGATCCTGTATCAAAAAAGAAGAAAAAGAATTGGAGAGTTGGAGAGATGGCGCAGCAGAGGTCCTGAGTTCAATTCCCAGCAACCACATGGTGGCTCACAACCATCTGTAATGGGATCTGATGCCCTCTTCTGGTGTGTCTAAAGAGAGCAATGGGGTACTTTATTTATAAAAAAATTTATAGAAATAAATAAATAAATCTTTTTTAAAAAAAAAAAAGAAGAAGAAGAAAAGAAAGAGGGAGAAAGCAACAGCTTAGGCAAGGTTGTTAGGGGACACTGCCCTAGGCATGGTGCCAGCCCCACTGTCCCACAGGGCTGCAGGCTGGTCCTGACACAACTCCCCCAACATGATCTCTCTTTCCACACCTACCTTCTCAGGAGGCACTTCAGGACAAGCACCTGATTTTGCTGAGCCCAAGTGCTGACAGACTGGCTCTGAGATGGCACAGGCCTCCTCATAGAGCTTCTGATTAAAGAAGCTGTAGGCCAAGTTGCTCGTGTAAGAGGCTGTAGGAAGAGAAAGGGCAACTGACGTCAGAGTGGTCATTTTCTGACCTGCTGAGACGCTGAACCTGGGCCATCTCATTAGCGTCTAGATGGGAACACTGGAATCCAGATCATCGGGGAACACAGGGGAGGACAACATTTGGCTCCACATCAGCTGCTGCCCACTACCCCTGAGGAAACTCACACCAGCAGCCTCTTGACAGTGACCTATCCTGCCTCCTCCTTCACCTTCCTATAACTCTGTGAACATCAAACCCTCTCCAACCCCCAGCACTCAGCACTGGTTGCTCACTGTGCCTGCACAGATGTTCTCTCCTGGGCATCGTCAGGAGATGAAGCAGATCCTGAACACCTAATTCAGTGGTACTCAGACTCCTTGTCATTCCTGGACTTTCTTTCATTTAAACAAAAAACAAAACACACATTTATTTGGGCCAGAGAGATGGCTCAGCAGTTAATAAGCACTGACTGCTCTTCCGGAGAATGTGGATCCATATTCTCAGAACCCACTTGGCAGTTCACATCTGTCTATAAGTCCAAGATCTCACACCCTTACAGACATACACGCAGGCAAAGCACCAATGCACATAAAATAAAATTAATTATTTAAAAAAAAAAAAGTAAACTTTTTTTCTCTGATTTTTCAAGACAGGGTTTCTCTGTATAAAAAGGCCTGGCTTGTTTGGCAGTGGTGGCGCATGTCTTTAATTCCAGCACTTGGGAGGCAGAGGCAGGCGAATTTCTGAGTTCGAGGCCGGCCTGGTCTACAGAGTGAGTTCCAGGACAGCCAGGGCTACACAGAGAAACCCTGTCCCGAAAAACAAACAAACAAAAACAAAAACAAACAAAAAAGAAGGCCTGGCTCTCTGGAACTCACTGTGTAGACCAGACTGGCCTCAAACTCAGCAGATACCCCACCTCCACCTCTGGTTCCCAAGTGCTGGAATTAAAGGTGTGTACCACAACTGGCTGTTTGTTTACTTAAAATTTATTTATCTGAGTACACTGTATACACTGCAGCTGTACAGACAGTTGTGAGCCTTTAACTGGTTATTGGGAATTTAATTTTTAGGACCTCTGCTCGCTCCAGTGGGCCCTGCTCGCTCAGTCCCTCCTTGCTCTGGCCCAAAGATTTATTTATTATTATATATAAGTATACTGTCACTATCTTCAGACGCACCAGAAGAGGGCATCAGATCTCATTACAGATGGTTGTGGTTGCTGGGATTTGAACTCAGGACCTTTGGAAGAGCAGTCAGTACTCTTAACCACTGAGCCATCTTGCCAACCCCTCTGCTTGTTTTTTAAAATAAGGTTTTTCTGTGTAGCCCTGGCTATCCTGGAACTCTGTACTCCAGGCTAGCCTTGAAATCAGAGATCCACCTGCCTCAGTTTCCCAAGTGCTGGGATTAAAGGCGTGGTGCCTAGAGACATTGAATCCCTTAGAACTGGAGTTACAGATAGTTCTAAGCCACCACATGGGTCCTCTCAAAGAATAGTCAATGCTCTTAACCACTGGGCCATTCCTCTAGCCCTGGGGCCTCCCTTTCTGATTCTATTAGACTCCTTGCCTCCCATTTTTTCATTACTTTTTATCAAAATTGTATTTATTTTGTGTGCTCATGTGTCACAGTGCATGTGTGAAGGTCAGAGGATAACCTGAAGGAATTGGCTCACTTTCTGTCATGTGGATTCCAGGGGTCAAACTTAGGTCACCAGACTTGGCAGCAATGCCTCCACTGGCTGAGACACCTCCTTCTGTCCCCACTTTTGATTTCTGAAATTGGGTCTCACTCTGTAGTCCAGGCCAACACTGAACACTTGGCACTCCTCCCTCAGGCTCCCTGGAGTTAGGAGCAGAGGTGAGTCACCAGGCTCAGTTATCTTTTTTTTTTTAAGATTTTGATTCTATGTTTATGTGTATGAATGTTTTACCTACATGTATGTGTACATGTGTGTGCAGGTACCCATGGAGGTTAGAAGAGTGAGGAGATCCCGTGGACTGGAACTGGATTTACAGATGGTTATGAGCTGCCATATGGGTACTGGGAATTGAACCCAGGTCCTCTGCAAGAACAAGTGCTCTTAACTGTTGAGCCGCCTCTCCAGCCCTCTCACCTTTTAATATGTTAGTAATTCATTTATTAGTTACGTTTCCCCCAAACTAGGATGAGTTTCCAGTGGGCAGAAATATATCTACATTGCTTGGCAGTTTTGTTGAGTAAATAAATTTTAGTTAAGTAATTTGTGGAGGTGGAGGGGAGGAGGCAGTTCTAAGGCTAAATAAACTACAGCCCCACGTCTGGAGAGATTGCTTAGCGGTTAAGAGCACTGACTGCTCTTCCAAAGGTCCTGAGTTCAAATCCCAGCAACCACATGGTGGCTCACATCATTCCTCTTCTGGTGTGTCTTAAGACAGCTACAGTGTACTTATATAATATATACTTATATAATAAATAAATAAATCTTTAAAAAAAAAACTCCAGATGCTACACAAGCTAGGCAAGTACTCTAACCACTAGGCAACACCCTCCACTTAATCCAATTCCTCAAAATTGACAGTTGTAGTCAGGTGTGGTGGTGTACGTATGGGCTCAAGGGCTTGTTCTATAGTGAGTTCTAGAACAGCCAGAGCTATATAAAGAGACCTTTAAAAAAAGGTAATGCATAACTTGTGATCCTAGACTTGGGAAACTGAGACAGGAGGATTTCTATGTGTTTGAGCCCAGTTTGTGCTACATAGTGTGACTCTGGCTACAAAAGAAAACTAAGAAATGTAATGTTGTATATCACGCACAAATACTTTTTTATAAAACAATTACCAAATCAAACCTCAAAATATAATAAGAAAAAAAAGAATCGTCTCTCCTACTTTAACCAGACCCTTACATATCTGTCCCTGCCTCCTTAATCCTTTGGCATTCAACGGTGAGAAATGTACATGTGTCCTCCTAGCCAGCCTGACAAGTGATAGGCGTCCCCTAGAGCAGTGCAGCTGAGCCCCAAGGCACTAACCAGTCATGCTCAGGTAGTCAGCCAGCTCTCCACCTGACAGGCCCTCTAAGGCTTCCAACATCCAGACAGCAGCAGATCTGCAACCATCCACCAGCTGGGCAAGCTCAGCTACCTGAAGGAACAAGAAGGTTGAAAGGTCAAAAGAGTCCTGAAAGGTCCACCGGAACTTCCACCTCATGCCCCGCCCAAAACCAAAACCTTTTCTTTGTTTTTTTTCAAGACGGGGTTTCTCTGTGTACTGTCCTGAAACTCACTTTGAAGAGGCTGGCCTTGAACACAAAGATCTGCCTGCCTCAGCCTCTCCAAGTGCTGGGATTAAAGGTGTGCACCACCACCAATATCCAGTTACCCAAAGCCTTCTAAGGAGCAGCCTCAGACTGTCCCTATTTCCTGACTCCCAGACGGTACCTGACAGCCTTGTGCAAAGTCATACACAATCCCAGTGAAGAGGTGGAAACTCTGGAAGTGCATCTGGAGCAAGCATTGCTGCTGCTTGGAGGATGCTTTGGAGACCTGAAGGAGGAAGGAATGGGAGGCTGGTCTGAAACCTGGAGGTGGTGAACTTAGTGCTCAGTACTGCCTTGAATCCCAGCACAGCCTAGAGAGCAGCTTATCAAGGATCTAGAACTTTCAGTTACTTACAGAGCCACTCCCCACCCGACTGTAGGTCCTTAACTCACTTCTCTCAGGTGTCGGACAAGGGAGCGGTATCCCCTCAAAAAAGCAGAGAGGCTCAATATGGCGTCAAGCCCACAGTGCTTCTTGATGCCTCTCTCCAGGCCTGAAAGGAAGAACTGGCAGCTGTCATACAATGCCCGGAGCGGGGGCGACGGCACCTCCATACTATTATTCAGAATAGCCGCTGCCTTCGTCAGGAGCTGGGGCGCTGCCTGCGGTCTTTCTTTTGCAGCTTCCAGCAGTTCAACCCCCATCTGGCATAACTGGAGGCTGGGAGCTATACTGCTATTCTCGAGGTGATCACGGGCCTTCTCCACTGCTCTGGTAGCCTTGTGGTGGTGGTGGCTCCAGCAGAGCCGACGACAGTGTTCCAGGGTGAGTTCCAAGAGGCAGAGGGCCCTCTGAGGAGAGAGGGGACCAGGAGAGCTACCACCCTCACCTACTAAAACTCTGATCACATGCCTAGAAAGCATGTCATATAGGAAGTCAGCATCAGCTTCATCTAGACCTTGTCCAGTAGCATCAAACAGCTGATAGGCAGCTACTACTCGACAGGCTGTTGGAGAAGCAAACTGAGGAACCTCACAAGGAACACTATCATCCTCCAAGAGCACTAAGAAACTCAAGGCGTTCAGCCGAGTGGAGAACGCAGCTCGCCGCTCTGACAGCGCCTCCGCTCCCTTCCAAAGCAGAGAAAAGCTGCCCCAGGTCACGGCCTCGTAGTCCTGAGGGGCAGCCTCTCTAGAGTTCTGTAACAAGCAGGCATGGAGAGGCTGGGCAAGGCTCAGCACCATGTCTGGGCTTCCCTGAGTCAAACCATTACGAAGTAAGATGAAAAGAATGCGTTCCAGGTAGAGGAGAGGGCGCTGTGGGGTGGACAACAAATAGCCATCACAGGCTAGCTCTGCCAGGTCCACAATACTCCTCAGGTGACCAGGGCAATCGAGCTTGGTAGTCAGCTGCTGGGTACAAGCCCTCAGGATGGTATCACACACTTGTCTTCTCTCAGCATCGGTTCGGGATCTGGATAGGAACTCCTAGGAGAAAGAATTAAGCCGCATGAGCAGAAAAGAGGTAGAAAAAAAAAAGGTTCTCACGTATCTCTCTCCAAGTTAAGGCAAAACACAAGCCAACCCAGCACTTGGGAGGCAGAGGCAGGTGGATTTCTGAGTTCGAGGCCAGCCTGGTCTACAAAGTGAGTTCCAGGACAGCCAGGACTACACAGAGAAACTCTGTCTCGAAAAAACAAAAATAAAAACAAAAAACAAAAAAACACAAGCCAGGCTTGGTGGCACAGGCCTGTGTGAAGGCAAAAAGATAGAAGAAAGTTCAAGAACTTCCTGGGCTTCAGTGAGTTCAAGGCCAGCTGGGGCCATTTAGTGAGCACTGTCTCAAAATAAAAAAGTGAAAACAAGCTGGGTACTGGTGGCGCACGCCTTTATACCAGCACTTGGGAGGCAGACACAGTCAGATTTCTGAGTTCAAGGCCAGCCTGGTCTACACAGTGAGTTCCAGGACAGCCAGGGCTACACAGAGAAACACTGTCTCCAGGAAAAAAAAAAAGTGAGAACAGGCCAGGTATGCTGGTATATACCTTTAATTCCAACCAGGGGCTACGTAGAGAGACCCCATCTCAAAAAACTTTGAACATATATACAGTATTTAGGTAACATATAGCTTATATTTTACATACTATATATTATATATGCTTATATACAATATATGAAGACATAAATGATATGTTATTTTTCTTTTCTTTTTTTTTTCAAGACAGGGTTTCTCTGTGTAGCTCTGGCTGTCCCGAACTCACTCTGCAGACCAGGCTGGCCTTGAATTCAGAAATTCGCCTGCCTCTACCTCCCAAGTGCTGGGATTAAAGGCGTGCGCCACCACTGCCCAGCGATATATGTTATTTTTAAAAGTGAAAACAGATATAGAGATATAGTGGTGAAGTATTTTCCTGAATGCATGAGATCCTGAGTTCAATCCCCAGTATGGAAAAAATTTTTAAATAAAAATAAAAACAATAAATAAAAAGGAAAGGGAAAGAGACAGATAATCTCAGAAACTAGGTGTGTCCTGAGCCAGAAAGGCCCCCACCTTCAAGTCAAGCAACAGCTCCTGGGTCTCCTCCTTGCAGCCAAGCAGAGTGGCAAAGTTGACTCCTTTGAAGTTCCTCATAGCAAAAGTCTAGATAAAAGAAAATGGTTTGTTGAAGCCTGCGAAGGGTTGTAATGGAAATAATTGGAGGAAGAAAGGATTGAAGGTTGTAGGAGGATTCAAAGGATCAAAGAATCCCACCAGAAATCCTATGGGGGGAGGGGTCGAACATGCCTGGACGCTGGGCTCCCGTTATAAACTGACAAGTCCACTGTTCCTTCCTCCAGGACTCCCCTTATCTTCCGTGTCCCACTAGGCCACCCCAGGGGTCTCCACGGGGTCCTGGGCACCAACCACGCCCTTTCGGGGGCCGCCGAGCCTCCGCGGAGACGCCTCGCTTCCCCCAGGTCAGCAATGGGAATATCACTTACTGCGGCTTGAGCGCGCGCTCACCAGACCCTCTGCGCCTTACTTCCCTCGAAGCCGCCCTTCCTCACTGGTCTAGCACTATCTTCCAGCCGGAACTCCACCACACGCTGTGTGGGTACGCTTCGTTTTCCGCGCCAGCACCTCCTTTCAAATATCCCCAGTGGCCAATCAGCGAGAAAGCGTAACGCAGGCCGACCGCGTGGCCCTCTGGGAGTTGTAGTTTACCCGCCGCGCTGCCTGTCACGTGTTCCTGGAAGGGCGGGTACAATTCTGGACCGGAAGGACTCTGGGGCACGGGCTGGTTCTTCAACTACAGGCTTCGCAATCCTGTGGTCAACCTCTACATCTTTCTTGCCTTTATCCCCTGAGCTCAGGCAGGATTTTAAATTTCAAGAGAATTAAAATACTAAGAAACTCACATGGCTTGCTTTTTGTTACTATGGAGGAAAAGGTGTAATGTCCTTAGATGGATTTTTTTTTTTTTTGAAACTGCTTCTTAACTATGTGATCCTAGCTGCCCTGGAACTTGCTCTATTGACCAGACTGGCCTCTAAGAGAGATCCACCTGCCTCTGCCTTGGGAATGCTGGGGATGAAGGTGTATGCCACCACACTGGGTCTTTGGGATTCTTTAAAACTCTGACTTTGTGGAGAGGGACACTGAAAAGAGTACCAGGATGACCTCCAGATTCTCCTAGGTTTTTCTCCCTCCCTCCCAAGTGTGGATTCCAGCCTACATCTTACATAGGTTGTATGAGAAAGGCTATAGAGAATCAAGGGTTGGGTGAAGACTAAAGGGAAGAATTCATTGTGACCATTCAGTTTTTACTGGTATGTTCTAGCCATCACCGCAAACACACGGGATCATTCAACTCCACCAAAAAAATTCAGTTCAAAACAGGTCTTCAGCTAGCTTTCTTTCGCCAATGAACTCTACTGGATAACTGATGCTTCTCCATCAACGTGGAACTTTTTTTTTAATGATTTGTTTATTTGTTTCATATGAGTACGCTGTCTTGAAACACATAAACGCCATCAGATCCTATTACAGTTGGCTTAAACATGAATATACACACACACATAGATGTATACACACACACAATGTCTTATGGATAAGACCCACACACAGGGTACTGGCTGGTTTTGTTCGTCAACTTGATGCAAGCTAGAGCCATCAGACAAGAAGGAGCCACAGTGGAGGAAATGCCTCCATGAGGCCCAGCTGTAAGAATTTTCTCAATTAGTAATCAGTGGGGGAGGGCCCAGCCTATAATGGCCCTGGATTCTATAAGAAAGCACACTGAGCAAGCCATGTGGAGCCTGCCAGTAAGCAGCACTCCCCCGTGGTCTCTGCATCAGCTCCTGCCTCCATGTTCCATTCCTGCTTGAATTCTTGTTCTGACTTCCCTCCGTGATGGACTAAGATCTGGAAGTATAGGCTAAATAAACCCTTTTCTCCCCAGCTTGCTTTTGGGTCATGGTGTTTTGCTGCAGCAATAAAAACTCTAACCAAGATACATAGATTTATTTGTTTTGTTTTTTGTTTTGTTTGTTTGTTTTTTTTTGTTTTTGTTTTTGTTTTCAAGACAGGGTTTCTCTGTGTAGCCCTGGCTGTCCTGGAACTCACTCTGTAGACCAGGCTGGCCTTGAACTCAGAAATCCACCTGCCTCTGCCTCCCAAGTGCTGGGATTAAAGGCGTGCGCCACCACTGCCCGGCTTGTTTTTTTTTTTTTTTTTTAATGTGGATACTTTATTCCTTCTTTTTTTTTTCTGTTTTGTTTTAAGATAGAGTTTCATGTACCTAGGCCATCCTAGAACTCATTATGTAACTGACTGAGGCTGAACTTAAACTCCTGATGCTCCTGTCTCTGCCTCCTGAGTACTGTGACTACAGGTCTGGAGTACCACACTTAGTTTAATTACAGAATTTATGTATTTAATTATTTGCAGTGCCATGGG
The DNA here is from genome assembly GCA_019843815.1 of Montemys delectorum. Lineage (NCBI taxonomy): Eukaryota > Metazoa > Chordata > Mammalia > Rodentia > Muridae > Montemys > Montemys delectorum. The sequence goes on from JADRCD010217036.1 coordinate 71,504, forward strand.
TTAAACCTAAGCCATTGCTCATGGTAGGCAAACCCTCTACCACTAAGCTATACTTAAATTTTCCAACATAGTTTTTTTGGTTTTTTGTTTTTATTTGCTTCTCATTACTGATGGTTGTGAGCCACCATGTGGTTGCTGGGATTTGAACTCATGATCTACAGGAGAGCAGCCAGTGCTCTTAACCGCTGAGCCATCTCACCAGCCCCCAACATAATGTTTTTAATGAATCTTTGGATTTACTTTTTTGGGGTTTTGTTGTTGTTGTTGTTGTTTTGGAGGAGTAGATTTTTTGACAGAGTTTTTTTACATAGCCTTAACTATCCTGGAACTCACAGAGATCTATCTGCCTCTGCCTCTCTAGTGCTGGAATTTAAAGAGTACAGGTTCTAGCGCCACCACCCCATACAACTGGAAATACTGGCAAATGTCTACAACCCCAGCACTGGGAGAGAGAGGCAGAAGGATCAGAAAGAAGTTCAAGGTCATCCTTATTATACAGTGAACTAAAAGCCAGCCAAGGTTACATGAGATCCGATCTTTTTAAAAAGGCATGTTGGGGCTAGACAGATGTCAGCAGTTAATGGTGGCCGCTCCTCCAGAGACCAGGGCTTAATTCCCAGCACGCAGGTGGCAGTTCACAGCTGTAACTCCAGTTCAGGGGGATCTGACACCCTCATACATGTTGAGACCTGCCTGGCTAGCAAAGCTGTTGTCATTTTGTTCTATGCCTGCCAGTCTTTGACAGAAGAATAAGCTGATCCAACAGGATCGAGCTGGCCACGTACCCAGACATGTTCTGATGAGATGATGATGATGATGATGATGATGATGATGATGATGATGATGATGA
>JADRCD010217037.1:0-31855 GCA_019843815.1 Montemys delectorum
GTGTGGTTAGCTGCTTCAGGTTCCTGCAATGAGAGACTCTACCCTGAAACTGAGAGCTGAAAATAAACCATTTCTCCCCGGAGTTGATTTTGCAAAAGAAATGCAACAGAGGTACTGCCTCAGTCTACAAGGGGAGGAGTGCTCAGGAAGATCCCTGATGTCAACCTTGGAGATACAATTCACAGATACACACACAAAGTAAGATTAGCGCACCAGAAAAAACTGTAAACATGAATCTTTATAAACATACATTCAAACAATTTTGGCCCAAGATCAAGAATTAAGCAACTAATTATCCCAAGTCTTTCCAAATGTGCTCTCAGCCCTGCTTGCCATTTAACAGGCTTTTAAATATCAAGAGGAAAAAAATGTTTACGGTATCTTCAAAAAAAATAATTTTTTTCTTTTCTAGATGCTCATGACTTTCCTTTTCAATTCCTGAACTTTTTTTTTTCTTTTAAGGGAGAAAAGGCCAAAAAAGAAACTAAATATGAAGTTAAATTTTCAAATATAAAAGAACAAATCTGATATGAAGTAAGGAAACTAAAATATAACTGAGAAAACAACTGTCTATGAGAACATACTTGGTGAAGGGTGGGTGACAGACAGTAATGACCACACTGCTTTTCAAATAAGCTTCTGCTTCGGGTTGAGAGCAGGAGGGATAGAGCCTCACAATTCTTCTAACTAAATAAGCAGTAAGGACCAGAGAAGCCTAACTCCGTTAAACTGTGAGATTAACAGGTCCTTCCACCGTAGTTGTATGACCAACAGTTAAACTTAGGAAGGAGTCTTTCGAGTGCTCTAAAACTCGTGTGGAACAACAGAATAGGAGAATTATGGTTACCATTTAATGCTGAACCACTTCGTTCATTCTGGTGAGCAGTGTAGTTTGGCAGCAAGTTCTACATTCCTTTACAGTTTCAAAGTGATTCAAATCTTCTTATGATGAATGCCCTTTCTTCCTTGCCTCTCATTCCTATGTTCTGAAGGTACCAATGTTTACTGCAGGAGAGAGGGAGAAAAAAAAAAAAAAGCATGTTAGATAAAAGGCAGAGCAATTTAAAATACACTGCATTTGTTTCTTTGTCCTTGGATAGTCTGAATTTTACCCTCATTCAGCAGTTATGAGTCATCTAATTAACCTTCTTATTTAGGTGGAGACAAATACAACCTCACACACCTGAGAACTCCCTTGTCATACTTACAAAAAACAAGTTATCGTCAAGAACCAAAATAGTGATGTCAAAGATTTGGGAAAACGTCATTTGATTGTCCTTAGAGACTCATTTTACAAGAAACATGTGGATATCTATTGAACGGAAAATATTTGTTCCAGCTATCTCCAAATGAGAATATTTAATGAGCCAGTGAATATTTAATTAGACAGTTAGCAATGTGAAACTTAAGCATAAAATATATTTATGAACAGGCTGAAAATAGTTATAAAAATTACCATTTTTTAAATCTACTTCTGACTCTTCGACATTCAATTTAAGAGTTTTAAACTAGCCAAATCCCCAGTTTGGATGTGGCACAACACCCATAAAAAAGTGACTAGAAGAGAAATCGAAAGATGAATATTATTACTCGAAAATGATTCCTGGGACTTGAGAGATGTCTCAGCCCTTAACAGAAAGGCTCACAATCAAAATATAAAATGATTTCCGATTATGCTTACATAGTATAAAATTAAATCTTCCAATACATTTTAAAATTTAAAAAGCACTTTAAAAGAAAAGAGAGGCTTTGGAACATAGCCCTATCAAAAGCTATCTAAATTGAATGCAGCTGTGGTATTCTTAATGTTTTACAGTGTTTAAACATTCATGTGACACAGTATTAGCAGGATGTAAGGATTACCAAAATATGTAAGTCTTGAAGAATGGTGACAAAATTATTTAGTCGTCTTTCCACTATAAGTCCTTAGAAAAGAAAAATGTACTTTAAGCAAATTTTAGTTTTAAAATCGAGTCTAAAAAAGTACTCAGTGACAGAAAAGTAATTCCCCCAGGGCAGGTGTTGGCTACACCTTCAGTGCCTGCCTGTAGGTGCCCCAAAGTATTTTTGCTGAGTACCTTACTCTTGGACTTGCTGATGACCAAGTATAATAGACATAAGAGGAAAACATAAAACGGAAGTGCTATACAATGTGTTTAATTCAATCTTCTCATTTTATTTTATCTGTTTCTTTGTTTGTTTGTTTGTTTGTTTAGAGACAGGGTATCTCTGTGTAGCCCTGGCTGTCCTGGAACTTACTCTGTAGACCAGGCTGGCCTTGAAGTCAGAAATCCACCTGCCTCTGCTTCCCAAGTGCTAGGATTAAAGGCGTGTGCCACCACCGCCCAGCCCAATATTCTCATTTTAAATGTCTGATCTGTAGATATGATATAAAAGGCCTTAAATCTTTATGTACTCTGAAACTTGACTCTTAATGAAGAGTTTAGTCAATTTATACTTAATGTAAATTCTGAAATGCTTGGGTGCAAAATGTTTTACCATTTAAATGTTTCCTATTTCTACTGTTTCTGATCCTTGTTAGTTTATCTTTCATTGCCTTGATTTCAGTAAAATATTTTTCAGTGCTTTAACAGCTTAGAGATTATAATATGAATTCTCAAATTATCACAACTTGTAGTTATTAACAAGCAAATAAGAATCTTGAAATATCACCCATATACTGTAATTCTCCCTTTGTATATTGTAATTACATATTAACCCACGATATACATTATAAAAGCACAGACAACTGTCTTTTATTTATTTTATTTATCTGTTACTTGAGAGGTTTCATCTCTTTTATAGAACCAACTTTCTATCTATTACTACTTATTGTCTCTTAGCTTAAAAATTCTCAGCATTTTAATAGTGTACTTATATTGACAAGGGACAACCTAATTTTTCATTTGTCTGAATTTGTATTTGTTTTATCTTTATTTTCAAAGACTACATTGATTGAAAACAGATTTCTGAGGTGAGAGCTTTAAAGCTCGGTGGTGCCACTACTTAAGAATCTGAGATAGAGAGACTTTAAGGCCTGAGTCTCAGCCTAGTCTTGGTAACACAGTGAGACCCAGTGGCAAAATAGAGGGCTGCAGAATACAGCTGCGTAGGAGAAGTCAGAGAACATTTTCGTGGGACTGGCTCCCTTCCTTGCACTGTTATTGGAGAGGATGGATGTGGAGATCAAAGAAGAACTTGCAGGAGTCTGTTCTTTCTACTTCATGGGTTCCAGGGACTGAACACAAGGATGAGTTCAGGATGAGCAGCAAATTCCTTTAACGGCTGAGATAGTCCTCAGGTCTATTTCAAGTTTCTTAACCACACTTAAAATAGCTGATTTTTAAGTTACTGTTTACTGACCTCAACATCTAGACTTTTTTCTCTTATATGATAATTTATCTGTCTCATCACATGTGACCTGGAACAACATGGAGAATGTGCTGCAGTCACTATAGACTCTATCTTTCCCAAATGATGCTCATTTCTCTGCCCATGTGCAGTTAAATGCTGCCTGATGCCCTCAGCTTCTGGAAACGGAAGCTCGTGTTATCAGGGAGGCTATGTTTAAGTTTTCCTCTTAATTCTGGGGTAAATCCTTAAAGCCTTGGGCAGGGTACTTAAACTAAAGCAGAACATTTCAGAGTTGAACTGACTGGAAAATCTGTTGGGTTTCTAAAATGAAAACAAACAAACAAACAAACAAACGAACAAATCAAACCAACTCTAACTTCGAAGGTCTCAAACTCTAAATCTGACCAGAAATATCTACTCAAAAGCTTCCACTATAGATGTTATTTCCAGTAGACCTTAGGAGCATCCTCTATTACATGTGAAGCTAATAGCCAATCAATGATTTAAAAGTAGTATATATGTAGGTTTTTGAGGCTCCCTGCTTTCTGGGGATTTATATCACCAAATTCCAGAGCTTGTAAAGAGTTGTACAGAAGTAACCTACAAATGTAGAATTAAATTTTTTATTGTGTAATTGTACATGTGTGATAACACCTTTTTAGAAAATATACCCTAAAGCAGTTGCTCTCAACCTTCCAAAGGCTGAGACCCTTTAGTATAGTTCCATATGTTGTGGTGACCTCAAACCAAATTTTGCTACTATTATAAGTTGTAATATAAGTAATTCTGGAGATAGAAGTTTGTCAAAGGGACCTCAACCCACAGATTCAGAGGTAGTAGGTCACAAAGTTAGTAAGTTACTCTTAAATCATCCAGGAAATAAATTATTTTTATAACTTGTTTGTGAATGTGTGTGTGTATGTGTATGCATTCATTTCTAAAATGTCTGAAAAATAACTATTTCTGTATATAGTTATTTACATTGTACTGTTTGATGATTTATATGTTAGCATATTAGATATCGGCACAAATAATACAATAGATTCATTTTACTTGTCTTTCAGCCAATCACATATAAATAAATTATATATTTAGAACTTGCTATGGTTAAAGTCAGTGTTAAAGACAAGAACTAACTCTGAAACATATTGAAAACCAGGTGGTAGTGGCACACGCCTTTAATCCCACCACTCAAGAGGCAAAGGCAGAGGCAAGCAGATCTCTTAGTTTGAGGCTAGCCTGATCTACAAAGTGATTAGTGAGTTCAGGACAGCCAAGGCTTTCAAATATTTTTTTTTCCTATTCTAATGGCCAAATAAGATATGTGGAAGGCATTCCAGAAGAGCAGCAATGATGAAAGAAGCTTTGGCCCAGGACTGAAAAGTAAGAGTAGAAAATTCAGAATCTTGTAAGTGGAATTAATAGGAAGTTTAAAATCTTATAATGATAGAGAACTTTTTGTTCATTAAAACAAGGTCAACTTCACCACAAAAATAATTGTGATGGTTAACAGTGACTGTCATGTCAACTGGATAGATCTAGATTCACCTAGGAGACAAACCTGTAAGGAAATTTCTAGACTAGGTTAACTATGGTGGGAAGACCTACTATAAATGTCTGTGTCATCAATGTAAAGACTGGGGTCCTGGACCAGAAGTGAACTGAACACCAGAATTCACTTTTCTCTTCCTCCTAACAGAGGATGCCAGATGCCTCTGCCACCATGCCTTCCTGCCACAATGGACTGCACCTTCAGAAACGAGACAGCTTAAGCACTGCCTTCACTAGGTAGCTTGCATTAGGCATCTTGTTACTACAATGATAAAAGTAACTGGTATGATAACTAGATTTGGAGGAAGTACATGTGCTAATTTCAGAACAGGATCAACAGGCACGCTGAAACTCAGCACAGAGGAAGGAGACAAGGTGTTACCTGGTGATAAGATGGACTAGATGTCGCGACCTGCTCTCTAGTTGGCTGAACATGCTCTGGTGTGATGCTTTTGTCTAAGCTGTGCGTGCACACGTGTGTGCATGCCTGTGTGTGTGTGTGTGTGTGTGTGTGTGTGTGTGTGTGTGTGTGCGTGCATATGAGAGAAAAGAAGAAGAGAGAGAGGGATAGAGGGAGGGAGGGAGGGGGGGAGGGGGGGAGGGGGAGAGAGAGAGAGAGAGAGAGAGAGAGAAAGAGAGAGAGTGTGTGTGTCTGGAAGACAGGGACAGACAAAGAGACAGAGACAGATGTGAGAATTTTGGTTTCTTTAAAAAACATAGAAATATTGTAAGAGTAGTTTTACACTTTTTTTTTTAGATTGTACAATGTTAGACCTATTTCTCCAATTACCAAATTAGACAGACCATTGGATGACAATCAACAGATTTCTAATTCCTCATATTATTGGATTTCAATCGATTATGATATGTTGGTAATATTAATTTTCATATTAATATATTAAGAAAAAGTAATTGTCACATTCCTGTTGTTTTGTTGTAAGAGGTGGAATTAGGTTTGTGTGGATTTGTTGAAAGATTACCTTCTTGCTTCTTCTAGGGTGTAGTTTTGCTCCTTATGTTGATGTTTTCCATCTATTATCCTTTGGAGGGCTGGATTTGTGGAAAGATATTGTGTACATTTTGTTTTGTCATGGAATATCTTGTTTTCTCCATCTATGGTAATTGAGAGTTTTGCTGGGTATAGTAGCCTGGGCTGGCATTTGTGTTCTTGTAGGGTCTATATGACATCTGCCCAGGATCTTCTAGCTGTCATAGTCTCTGGTGAGAAGTCTGGTGTAATTCTGATAAGCCTGCCTTTATATGTTACTTGACCTTTTTCCCTTACTGCTTTTAGTATTCTTTCTTTGTTTTGTGCATTTGTTGTTTTGACTATTATGTGGCGGGAGAAATTTCTTTTCTGGTCCAGTCTTTTTGGAGTTCTATAGGCTTCTTGTATGTTCATGGGCATCTCTTTCTTTAAGTTAGGGAAGTTTTCTTCTATAATTTTGTTGAAGATATTTACTGGCCCTTTAAGTTGGAGGTCTTCGCTCTCTTCTACACCTATTATCCTTAGGTTTGGTCTTCTCATTGTGTCCTGGATTTCCTGGACGTTTTGGGTTAAGGTCATTTTGCATTTTGCATTTTCTTTGACTGTTCTCTCAATGTTGTCTATGTTATCTTCTGCCCCTGAGATTCTCTCTTCTATCGCTTGTATTCTGTTGGTGATGCTTGCATCTATGTTTCCTGACTTCTTTCCTAAGATTTCTAACTCCAGAGTTGTCTCTTTTTGTGATTTCTTTATTGTTTCTACTTCCATTTTTAGGTCCTTGATGGTTTTACTCAATTCCTTCACCTGTTTATTTGTGTTTTCCAGCAATTCCTTAAAGGATTTTTGAGTTTGCTCTTTAAGTGCTTCTACTTGTTTACTTGTGATCTCCTGTAATTCTTTATGGGATTTTTTTGTTTCCTCTTTAAGGGCTTGTACCTCTTTACCTGTGTTCTCATGTATTTCTTTAAGGGAGTTATTCTTGTCCTTCTTAAGTTCCTCTATCAGCATTGTGAGATATGATTTTAGATCCAAATCTTGCTTTTCTGATATTTTGGGACATCCAGGACTTGCTGCGGTGGGAGTACTAGGTTCTGATGAACCCAAGCAGTTTTGGTTTCTGTTGGTAGGATTCTTGCGTTTGCCTTTCGCCATCTCTTGATCTCTGATGTTAGATGTTCTTGGTGTCTCTGACTATGTCCCTGCTGCCCTGTGGCTCCTCTGCAACTAGTGGGGCCTGTGCCTCCCGGCTGGTCCCGCCTTAGAAAGTCACTGGAGAGAAAATGGCGGATCTCTCCGGAGTCCCTGGGTTAAGCACTCCTTGGAGGCAGGTCCTCCACTTGCAGGGAAGGGCCAGAGAGGGTCGCTGATCCACCTCTGTCACTTGGAAGCTGAGAGGATCCTGTCCTTGCCGCCCTGCGGCTCCCCTGCTTGACTTGTGAGGCCTGTGCCTCCCGGCTGGTCCTGCCTTAGAAAGTCACCAGAGAGAAAATCATAGTTTTACACTTTAATCCCAGGTGTGGGAAGTGAGGCTGTTTCAGTGTCCCTAGCAGCTGACTATGATTTGTCTTATGCTCTAGCAGAGGCATGGTTTTGCAATATTAATATTGCAAATAATTGCAGATAGCTTCTGCAATTATGTGGCATTTGGAATTCTGGGGACTTTTCAGAGGGTATATAAAGGCTAGGGCCCCAGAGAGGCAGGGCTGGTCGCTGTTGGTCATTTGGGAGGGCTGGTTGCTGTTTGGTGGTAGTCATGGTCAAAGAAGAAACAAAAAGAAATTAGATTCAGGGATCTCATTCTCTCCTACCTAGTGTTAGGGGTTGAAAGGGTGAAATAAGGGTGGAGAAGGGTGGAAGAAAGAAGAACCCACAAAGTGACAAAAGACAGTTACAGAGAGGGACAAGAGATAGGGAGAAAGAGGGACAGACAGACACTGACTGACTCACTATGCTGCTCAAGTTGGTAAGTCCACAGCTTAGCCCGAGTAGCTGAGAATACAGACACGTGCCATCGTGTCCAGCTTCTGACATAACCTTTGTACTACAGTCTCTCTCAAAAGTCCCATAGGCCCAAACATGCTTGCTTTACTATTAAACTTAATAATAGGGAATAGTTTTAAGTAAAAATATTACAACTGAAGTACAATGCATCAATCTCCTGGGGATCCAGCATCTCACTGGAAACTTTTGTTAGAACAGGCATACTCAAAGCTATGAGCTGGGAGCCAAACCAAACTTGCCACCTATTTATTTATAGTCTACAAGCTAAAAATAGTTTTTATATTTTAAAACAATTGAAAAAAATCAAAAGGAGAGTATTTTGAGCACAAAAATTATATGAGATTTAAAGTTCATTATCTAAAAATAAGGTTTCCTAAGAATACAGCCAGTTCTTTTGTTTATGTGTCGTCTATAGTTGCTTTTGAACTATATTAAGGCTAAGGGTGAGTAGTGATCAGAGCACAGTAAGTTAACTGCCTGCAGAGTCGCTCTTTATAATTGATGTTTGCCGATTCCTGACATAATCTAAGTTCACTTCAGTATCACTATCCTCTGATGTAAGAGAAAATGCTAATGCCCTTCATGGTTTTTTTTTTGGTGGACTTTTTTGTTTTTTCTCTTTTTTTTTTGTTCTTTGGCTAGAGCAAGAGAGTGAGAATAAGAGACAGAGACAAGGAGGTAGAGAGAAGATAGAACTGGGTGAGTAGGGAGCTGGGGAGAATGTGGGAGGAAGGGGGAAACATGATCAAAATATAGTATATGAAAAAAATTAAACTCTAGATCAAATAGTTTATTTTAGTCCTTACCCACTGTCACTTTATTCTATTATACTTATAAGGAAACATTAAATAGTATTTTTATATTTAAAGTTATTACCCAATAATATGAAGTCAGTTTTATACTCAAGAAAACTTTTTTATTGATTTATAAAATTTGCTAGGTATGATACATCATTTTCTTCTGACCAGTTCTAATTTAAAATTGTAATAGGCTCTTTGAGTTGAAATATAAATAATATTTTCCATAATAGAAACAAGATTATTCATAACAATAGCTTTGGAATCTGAGTGCTTTGGTATTTTGCAAAGGTGTTATAACTCGTTCTAGAATGACTCCACATCTGCTTTTGACCACGAGGGAGTAAACATGTCCGGAATGATCCTCCCACTGCAAACAAGCACCACATGGTAAAGAAAACAGGAAAAGACCATTTCATATTCGGGTGTGGGGATCACGACTGCAAAGAAGGAAGAAACAGAGGTTCTCCGGCAGGAAGCGGTTTCCACTGCAGCGCAGTGAGGAAGAACCAAACAGAGCCTTGCAATCCTGTCAATGTGAGGGGAACACAAGAGGAAGCCTGTGTGGCCGGAGATCACGTAGCAGAGCTGCTAAGAGGGCAAACGGGTTCCTAGAATCGGAACCAGGTTCCTGAGTATCAGCTACACCAACACTTATAAACAAATGTAACATTTTCCAAAGGATGAGAGTCCAAGGAAATAAAGTTGTCAAGGAATAAAAACATAAATGATTTTCAAAGATGATACTGGGCAGAAAAAATTAACAAATTCTCTCTAGTATGAAGGGGAAAACCTTACTGAATATACAAAACAACCAGGAGGACCACAGATGGTCCACATCACAGACACAGGCAAAAGTAGCCTTGGGGTGGGGAGGAGAGGACTGACTACTCCAGACATGTATGGAAGTCATCTGAGCTTACAAAGTCTACAAAGGAACAAACTAATATGCAATTAGCAAGTTGTCTTTTAGGGAAAGTCCAATGTTCTTTAGAGAAACAAAATTTAAAACCTAGGAATACAAAATTCACAGCTCTAAGTCATTTAATGAAACTACTGGATAGTTTAAGAGGCAGTAAAACTGTGATTCTGTGATTCCAGAAAAATATCAATCTGGAGACACTAAGAAATGAGACAATTAGCAGGCAACAAACATATAAAATGATTCTTTAATTCTGTTCTTCAAATAGTCCAGGATATGAATGAAAACAGGGATACGGTGAGTGTAAGTGAATTCGAGGCTTTTCAAAACAAAACTGACAAAAATTTAAGATTTAAGAGGAAATAGCATGGAATGGACAATGAATAGTTTATATTCTGAAGAAAAGAGACAATAGCAAACTTACAGACAGAGTAACAAAATTTACCCGAAGGGAAGTGCAGAGAGCAAGAGGGGAGAAAAAACAAAACAAAACAAAACATTTTAAGGGTAGGATATAGAGATGGCTAAGGGAGAGAAGGCACCTGCTACCAAGCTTGACAATTTTGATGATCAGGACTCACATGATAGAGGACTCCGCAAAGTTACTTCACAAAACTGTCCTTTGAGCTTAACAGGTATCATAGTGCATACGTATACACACACACACACACACACACACACACACACACCAAAATTCAAAAGAAAAACTAAAAACTGACAGTGAAAAAAAAAACACTCTTGTAAAAATCCATATCCTATGAGGTGTGATGTGATGCCGTTCCAAGAAAAAGAGATATACTGTATTCATAGAGCAAGAACTAAAACAACAAGAGCCAAGTAAATAGAACAGAAAATAAACTGATGGGGCCCAAATGAACCAAGGGAAGAAACTAAACAGAATCTAAAAGCACAATTACTTTGAAGGAATGACTAACAGAGAACTAACTAGTGAGGAGACAGACTAGTGAGAGACAAAACCTAGTCATATATTAAATATAAATTATCTTCTATTCATTAATTTTTATCTAGCTAGGACTAAATCCAAAGTCTTGTAGATGCTAGGCAAGTGCTCTACCACAGACATACATTTCCAGCTCTAAATATTCAATTTAAAAGACCCAATTTGTAAGTGGGTCATAGTGATCCATGTAAGAGGAATGGGAGGTAGAATTTTGAGTTTGGGGCTTGCCTGGGCTACATAGCAAGATCATGTCTCAAAACAAAACAACAACAACAAAATCCACAAGTAAATAAATAAGATATATAAAAAGTTTAAGATCCAAACATTTTACCCCCCTCCCCCCACACATACACAAATAAGGCAACAGGTTTAAATTAGAAAGACAAAAACCCTTTAATGTTAATATGGAAGAGCCCCATTTATATAAAGTACAGTAGAAAACAGTCACTTATTGTCAGAGATTAAAGGGCATTTTAGAGTCTACAAGAGAATTTATTTTAAAAGTGGGGAAATCCTAAGTATGCACACCTATAACACCAGAGGTACAAAAATGAGTGAAGGCAAAGCTGTCGGAACCATGGACAGGCTCCAGTGCTGCCGAAGACACCATATCCTCCATGAACTAAAAGAACAAGTACTCCAAACGCACAGGAGGAAGATCTGAGCAAAGCTGAGCACTGCTGACCCACAGCAGCACAATGCCTTTATGGTGACCAAGGCATGTCTCCGAACAGACCACTGGCTCAACAAGAATAAGGCTGTACAAACTGACGGAACGGAAACTACATGAAACCAAGTCAGAAAACAACAAGAGAGATTGTACAAACCCCAAATGTTCAGAAATCTAACAATATACTTCTAAAATAATCTATCCAGTAAATGAGAAAAATCATAGGAAATTATAAAATAAATTGAGTCAAATAAAAGTGAAAATCTAAATACAAAATCTGCAAGATATTTCTCAAAAGATGTTCTGAGCATATTTATACATTTATAGTTTCTTCTACTTTTATTAAGGGGTTAAAAGCCTAAAAGCAAGCAAAAAAAAATTAAAAAAAAAAAAAAGCCTAAAAGCAATTGTCTAAGATTCTATGGGTGTAGGGGAAAGCAAATTAAATCAAAGTAAGTGGATAATAAACAAAAAATAAACAAATAAACAGAACAGCCAGCCTAAAACCAGACAAAAATCCATGAAACTAAAGACTGGGTTTTTGAGCAAGTATTAATGACACTAATAAATCTGTGGCCAGACTGAACAAAAGACAGAAATCAGTACTGAAGCAAAGGATGAAAGAGAATTCATTAACAATAATGAGGCTAACACTTCAGAAACACCAAGGAGAAGCCATAAGGGAACTTCAAGTGAGACAGTGAAAGTCCTCATTTAACAAAGAAAAAGTGTTCCATGCTGAGTTACTAAGATCTGCAATGTAGACAGAAGCAGGTTTATTTATAGTATGGCAAGTACTTTGCTTTCAGGTACTCACTGGAGGTCCCGCAGAGTGTCCCCCACAGACAAGGGTAAGGTGCACTGCCACACAAAAAGATAACATAATAGCAACGGGATAGTCTTCAGCATGGTGGCAATGCTGGCTACAGGAGTCTAGGTGTGATGAAATGCCACAGAACTGTATACTCATTTACACCAATATTAGCTGCTTGCCTTTGATACTGTAGAAGTCAAATAAAGTGTAATTAATAAAGGGACGCGTGTTAGTGGGCCTCTGTACATTATGTCTGTAATTTCCTAATTTGTGAATTCTTTTATAAGGTTTACTTACATTATCTGTAAGTAAAAATCATTTTATCCCCCAACCCCAACACTTTGGTTTTTCTTTTTTTTTTGTTTTTTTGTTTTTTTGTTTTTTTGAGACAGGGTTTCTCTGTGTAGCCCTGGCTAGCCTCGAACTTGGAGATCCACTAGCCTCTGCCTCCTCAAGTGCTGGGACTAAAGATGTGACCTCCACAGCCCAGCAAGAATCTTTTGCTAAAAAAGAAAGTCATTGAATCTATCTAACAATGTATGTAGGAAAACAGAAAAAAAACAAAAATAAAACAATGGGAGAGAACAGAGGGATGACTAAACAGGACACTGAAGAACTCAGGTCATGAAAGTCCTCTATCTGACATTATAATAAAGTACACATTATAATGTGTCATTATATATTTGTCTAAGCTAATGGAATCTATGACAAGAATGAATCCTAATAAACTAGGGATGTGGACTCCCTGATCTTCTTAATAGTCTTTCATTGTTCTTGTAAATCTGCAGAACAGCCACATTTCAGAGTATCATATCTTGAATCAAAATGCTCTGGCAATGTATAAAAACAAGCAAAGCTGGAAAGATAATTTATATAATTTCAATGCAAATTTATTCATATGCAAGGAAAACAAACTGCAGTTAATGGCCTTTGGGGGTTTTGTTTGTTTATATTTGGAGTTGGAGCTACATTTTTCCTTTTTAAAAGGCCCAAGAGCAAATGATTATCTATTTCAATAACTTTCAATTGTATGCAGCAGAATAATCTTTAAGTATCTATGAAAATAATCTAATTTCACATTTAGAAATAAAAATGTGGCATAGATGGTACCCAAATATTGAATTAGTATTTTGAATATTCATATTTATTTGATACTTTTTTCTCTCATAAATTCAAATAACAGCAACTATTTATAAAATGAGCTATAAAATACAGGTCAATAGATCCTACAATTCTTGTTCATTGCCTATCTTTCTATTTCTGAAAATAGGACTCAACTCTTTGAATTCTTACAAGCATAAGATATTAATGGCATCCTGAGTAACACTGAGTGGTTTAACTGTTAAATGTATCTGAAAGAGGAAAACCAATTAAGATCTTTCTATAGCTTTCATTGCCATATCCTTGGCATGTCTTCAGGGATAGACCTGACTCAGATGGAGAGGGGACTGGGCTCTCTGGTGGAGAAACCACAACATCCTGGACACTCAGTGTATTTATTACATACAGTTGAGCAATGGAAGTAGGGTTATTGCATACTGATACACAAGGAAGCAGGATTAGTATATACACCTGAACAAGGAGACAAGGTTGGTCAATCTCAGTAGCAATCTCTGTGGGGGAGCAGTCTTCAGGCTGTAAATGTCCAGAAGGAGAAAGAAAGCTAGACAGACATTTTCTACACTGACTATTCACATTTGCACATATTCCAGAGGAAGGCTTTGCCACTCCTCTGAGCCTCACCCCTACAGTGGCACGGGGGGTGGGGGGAGGGGAATTTGCCATCACCTCAAGGGTCTGAGACTAGGGTCTATAAAATGGCCATGCCTGTGTTCATAACACACACTCACTCGGAGTATCCTCTGCTCTTCCCACTCTACTGCCAGGTTAAATTTATAATATTCTGTTCAGAAAGGAAGCTAAATTCAGACATTTTGTTGCCTGGGTCCTTAGATCAATCATATTAAAACATGCACACACATAGAAACCACCATCCCATAATTCCTTCACTGCCATCCTCAGATTTACTGAACATGAGTGACAGTAAATGAGCTTGGGGAAATGGTTGAGATGGCAAAGCCCTACTACTGCAAGGACCTCACTTTGCTCCTCTGAACCCACACAAAAATGTGGAGCAGGGTGACATGTCCTTCAGGGTGGCATGTGCTTATGATCCCAATATTGAGAAAGCACAGAAAGGTGAATCCCTGGGGATCTGTGGTCATCCAGTCCAGCCTAACTGATGAGCTCCTGCCCAGTGAGAAACCCAGCCTCCAAGGTGGGCATCATTCCTCAGGACAAAACCCAAAGTTGTCCTCAAGCTTCCACATGCATACACAAATTGTATACACACATGCACACACATACATACACACACATATACATACATGTACACACACATTTAAAAATAGGGATTAAAGAGTTCCATATGTTCATTAAGGACTGTAATCATTTTTTGTAAAGTGACCTGCCACAAAAAACAAATTACACAGAGAGATATAAATATACTGCTGCATAATCAACTTCCAGGTAAAGGACTTTACTTAATGCTATTAGATTTATCAATGAAATGGAAAAGAGATTTATAATTTTTATAAAATAATTTTTATAAAAATATTTTAAAAGCAAAAGCCTTTAGAAATTAAAACTATGTCTTCTAAATTAAAAGGCTCCCAGAAGTGGTGGCACCCATCTTTACTTCCAGGACTTGGGAGACAGAGGCAGGTGGATCTCTGTGAGTTTAAAGCCAGCTTGGCCTACATAGTAAGTTCTGTGCAAGCTAGGGCTGCATATTGAGATGCTGTCTCAAGCCAAAAATAAAGTAATGATAATAATTATTGTAATTACATAAGTATAATAACAACTATTATTTAATTAACTAGAAGACTATAGACACATACCAAAGGAACTCTTTGAGGCAGGATTTAATTATATAATTCAAGGTAGCCTGAAACTACTACCAGTTGTCCACGCTGGCATTGAGCTCTCTGCTTCAGCCTCCAGAGTGCTGGCATTACAGGCAAAGACTAGCTTTCAAAGAATGCTAGCTTTTTAAGAAATGTTTTCATCTGAATGAAGAGCTGTCTGGAAGCCTGGCTGGCATGTGGCTAACCTAGACCAAGAGTTCTTTAATCTAAAAGTCAAGCCAAAGAAGTTCACATATCATAGGAAGAAGTGCGGTCATTTTTAAAAACTCTAATCTCTCAGCTAATCATCACAGCTGCTTTATGACCACTAAGTCGCACCTGGCTAATGAGAAACTTACAGTAGTTCTTAAAACTGTCACCTGGTAAAGAAAGATACAAGCAGGTTAGAGCAGAAATAACACAATAAAGCTGAAGCTTCCCAGAACAATTACAAATAAACTCAGGAGAAGAGGCCTTGTCATGTCCTACTTTCAAGTACCATATAACAATAGGTTAAAAAAATAAAACAATCTTATACATATTTTCTGTTTAAATAGAAAGCTGACATTTTTTTTAAAGAAAATTTCCTTTCCTGAACACATTATTACGTACAGAAAGTTTCTAAATTTACTATTTTCTATAGCAAGATTAGTCTCTTTCCCTCCCCCCTCTCTCAAACACACACACACACATCCAAAATATACAAAGAACTCAGTAAGTTAGAATCTGGAGAACCAAATAACCCTATTAAAACTGGGGTACAGAGCTAAACAAAGAATTCTCAACTGAGGAATCTCAAATGGCCCAGAAGCACCTAAAGAAATGTTCACCATCCTTGGTCATCTGGAAAATGTAGTTTTATCCTCTTAAAGCAAGAGAGCATTTCAAACATGAGACAGGTATTGAGTCCCTCAGTCTAGGCCCAGCTATGTGACCCTTAGCTGCTTTGGTCATGGGTACAATGACAGTGATAACATTTAACCCAGCAGAGAGAGCATGAGGACACTTGCAAGAGGTTAACACATGCCAAGAGAACTTAGAACTATTTAATGTGCTATGCGAATGTGAACTGGTCCCTTATCTGCCATATGGGAAGATTCAATGAATGGATCTCTAACGGTATCTTGTCTCTAAGAAGTCTTTGATATTCACTTCTAAAACAGGGAAAGCAATTGCTAATTTCATACATAATTAGCAACCTCGTGATATAAAAATGAATCAGAAAGTAAAGTAAAGGATGTGTACAACACATATGGAGAAGGGATAGTGGAACTGAAAAGACAAAGACTTGCCTCCTCTCCTGTCCCCCTGCCCTTTCCATCACCTGGAGCGTTGTCTGTCACAGCTGCTCTCCATGCTCACTATCAAATCTCTTCACCATGGGATCAGGAAGCTTCAAAAACTATGGCTATAACTTGTTACAAGGAAGACCACAGGTATACTATGATGTAGTATTATACTAGTGACACGATTCAATTACTAATAGTTAGGAATGTTTAAAAGTCTCAAATAGTAAAGAGTATACATAGATGCTCAGACTCAGCTGCCAGGTACTTGGCTCATGTGATGTAAAATCTTAATCAAATAGTCATGATGTAACCTGTCTAATCTTTCCCAGGACAGAGGTTTGATTTTGCCTTTATTACAAATTAGCTATGTGATCTAGGATGATTTAGTTTATTTTTCTATCTTAAAGATAAGGACTAATATCGAATATGTCACTTGGCTAGTATGATGTGAACATGTTAGCCCATGTTAAATGGCACAACAGAGTCTAGCACTTTATTAAGTGCTTGCAAGCATCGGCTTGCCTCTCTAGCCTTTTAAACTTTCAGAGAATAGAGGATGTTTTTCTCTCCTTGTAACTCTGAAGAAAGCTTCCTCAAATAAAATGTCCTATCTGTCCATCTCGGTCCCGGTCCTCACCTTCAGTAATCAGGAGCTGAACAGCAAAGATAAATAAATTGAAGAGCACTGTGACATAACAGAAGGCACATGTGGCTCCCCGTCAGCACATCTGTCTGAATCCCATTGTGACCAAGAGCTTCTGACTTTAAGCAATTTGCCAAACCTTAAAAAACTCTCATCATAGAATGAAGACCTTATCTAGCTTTTTATCATGCTGTCTTTCCTATTCACAGGTCTCACTGTGAAAAGGGCATGTCTCTTTATCTTTGTCCTTTCCACGCTTCTATGGCAAGGCTCAAAATTATAAGATTTAATGTTAGGATAAAGCAGAAAACTGATAAAAAGTGATTCAAGACTGGAAGAAAAATGCTATATTAAGGAAAGAAAAATAAAACTTATTTATGTGACTCTAACTCTTTGCTTCCAACTCTTTTTTAAACCAAGAGACCTCATACATTCTTTTCCTAAAGGAAGATGAAGTGAGAAATATATATAAGTGAAAGATGGTTGAATTACTCTTCTTTAACTTATTGTAGGCAGAATCAAACTTTTGACTCCTCTATGTGAGAAACATTGGTTACTCTTTGGTTGGTTCTGGTTTTTAGAGATATGGAGCAAACTCAGGACAGACACACTGTGCAAGCGTTTTATCATGGACTTGGTTTTGTTTTGTTTATTCACTTCTTTATTTTTGAAACAGGCTCTTACTATGCAGCCCTAGATAACCTGGAACTTGCCTTGTAAACCAGGTTGGCCTCATCTCAAAGACACGTTTGTCTTTGCTTCCTGAACGCTGAGATTAAAGATGTTAGATTAAAGATGTCTGGCTGATCCTGTTTTTTGAAGCAATAAAACAGCCAAGAGGTATTTTAGTTGGTTAATAAACAATGAAACTAAATTATATAGGCTAGGTAACTAAGAAGTAATTCTTTTCTTTAATATAAGTAAAAAATGTTCTTTACTTTAAAAAGTATATTCAAAGAGTAGCATACCTTTGCTAAATATAATTTAAGTACCCAGAGGCTACACATAATAAATTGTAGATTTTACAAAAATCCTTCTAAGGCTAAACTTCTTTTTTTTGGGTGGAGGGTGGGGGGTGGGGGATTCAAGACAGGGTTTCTCTGTGTAGCCTTGGCTGTCCTGGAACTTACTCTGTAGACCAGGCTGGCCTCGAACTCAGAAATCCGCCTGCCTCTGCCTCCCAAGTGCTGGGATTAAAAGCATGCGCCACCACACCTGGCTAAGGCTAAACTTCTTAACATACAGAAACAAAGAGTGAATGCTGAATGTTTTGGAACCAGGAGAAATCAGGAATGGGGCCAGGCTGGAAGAACAGCTATGAACCACATATCCTAAAATGCACAAACATAAACCAAATTTCACATAATTTTATTTGAGTCATGAAACCCTAGTTGTGTATGTTGTGTATCTCTAAAATGTTTTAGTAGAGTCCAGATAAGCTTATAGAACAAGTTGTAGAATATGGGAGTCCTTATGCAACTTTGGAAACATGTAATACAAATTACTAATCTAATAATGAAGAAACCAACTGAGAGATGAAGAGAACTCCAGAAAGCCTTGTTGCACTCAAGACAGAAACACCCTACCGGTGCTCACTCACTGGACGACCTCACAGAATGTGGCATAAAGCGGGGCTTTGGGAACAAAGTACCTTCCACAAAAGAACAAATAAAGAAATCACATGTGACTTGGTGGGTATGTGATTAAGGAAAGTCTAAACATATAGATTATCAGTGGTTATCAGAAAAAAGTTATTTAGTTATATAAATATATGAAAAGTTATACAAACTTAACATTTCTTATCTGCAGGTTATACAAATACAAAATAGAAGAAAACCTCACCCTGCTTATAGGATTGTTTTAAGAATAAAATGATAAAAGAAGTAAGTATTTGGCAGTATCTACTAGTTCATACTAGGTGCTTATAAAATTATATGAACTGAAAAACAGTCCTTATCAAACTTAGGAAACAAAATCTGAAAATAAAACGTTCCCAGGCGAAAAATAGTGTTGGTAACCTGAAACATTTACTCAGTACCTAGTATGTAGTACTAAGCAATCACGCGCTATTCAGAGTGTTATCAAACATACTGACCAGTAACCACAACATCTGTCCATCTCATCCTGAATGTACCATGCAGCTGTGAAAAATCAATAATTTTAAATGAATTGTTTTATTGTATCAAGCACTAGCACACATCAAAGCCTTCAATGATAACCAATCACACACAAAACAAGTCTAGGTTCACTTTCAGAATAGACAATGAAGCATAAAAGGTAAACTTCCCAACAGCCCAGCTTGTGCCTGCATTTTCAGTCTCATTGTCCCTCTTCTACACTGTGAACATCTGTCACAGCAAACCATGTTTACACCGCAAGAACCCTTTCTCATTGAGCCATTTCTCTAGTTCTCCCACCCCTAATAATCTTAATACGATGAAGTTAGACACTTGAAATCAGCAGCCAACAGTTAAAATATGGTAAGCTTAATTGTAGTTTTATTGGGGGCCTTAACCACAAATAGTTTACATTCTTAGTGCAGTATAAATAAAGTCTGTCGATCTTTAAAAACACGTCACCTAGAGTACAGAAGAGTAGACCTATGGGACATTTGCCATGAAAAGTAAGGATTAAGGCCATTTATCAAAAATTAGAAGAAATAAATGCTTTCATAGAAAATCTACTGCTTGCAGTGAAAAGATACTATTTGCCATAGCCTAAAGTCAGACGAGAATTTCGCCCATGTCAAACTGAAGCATCTCTAAATGCTCTAAATAGAAATCTCTTTCTGTTTTTTATTTTAAACATAGCTTAATAAGGTACGAAGCTCATATCTTCTATACAAAAGATAAAGGGGATTAAGAAACATATGCTGGGCATCACTGTTAGGTTTCTGTTGCTGTTATAAAAATATCGTGAGCAAAAGCAACTTGAGGAGGAAAAGAAAAGGTTTATTTCAGCCTGCAGCTTGTAGTAGGAAGTCAGAGCAGGAAGTCAGGGTGGGAACCTAGAGGAAGGAGCTGATGCGGAAGCCTGGAGGAAGGCTGGAGGAATGCTGCTTCCTGGCTTGCTCATCATGGCTTGATCATTTTGAAATACTTCTATGAACCTAGCATGGGGTGGGGCAGGGGTGGTACCACCCACAATGGACTGTGCCCTCCCCCATCAACCACTAAATTAAAAAATACCCTACCAGTTTGCCTATATCCTGATCTTATAGAGGTCATTTTCTCAACTGAGAGTTGCCTCTCCCCAAGTGACTCTAGCTCATGCCAAGCTGACATAAAACTAGCCATTATACTGTCCAGAGATGACACAGCAGGTAAAGGTGCACACCAAGCCCAATTAACTTAGTTAGACCTAAGGGACCACACAGTGGAAGGAGAGAACCAGCTCTAAGTGGTCCATTGACCTACATATATGTGCTGTGACCCTGCCCCCACTTCCAATAAATGTAATAAACTTCAAAAGCAATTTTAAAGAAACAAAAATACTAATAACTATAGGATCATTTTGAAGTGTAAAACTCAAGTGGGTTTTTGTCTTCTTATTTTTAACACTTTTTTTTTAAGCTGTGTGGAAGTAAAAAAAAAAAAAAAAGATACAGCCAGGCAGTGGTGGCATACGCCTTTAATCCCAGCACTTGGGAGGCAGAGGCAGGCGGATTTCAGAGTTTGAGACCAGCCTGGTCTACAAAGTGAGTTCCAGGACAGCCAGGGCTACACAGTGAAACCCTGTCTCGAAAAATCAAAAAGAAAAAAAAAAAAAGATACAAAACTGTACTGGCTGGTTTTGTGTATCAACTTGACACAAGCTGGAGTTATCACAGAGAAGGGAGCTTCAGTTGGGGAAGTGCCTCCATGAGGCCCAGCTGTGGGGCATTTTCTCAATTAGTGAACAAGGGGGTAGGGCCCCTTGTGGGTGGTGCCATGCCTGGGCTTGAAGTCTTGGGTTCTATAAGAGAGCAGGCTGAGCAAGCCAGGGGAAGCAAGCCAGCAAGCAACATCCCTCCGTGGCCTCTGCATCAGCTCCTGCTTCCTGACCTGCTTGAGTTCCGGTCCTGACTTCCTCTGGTAATCAACAGCAGTGTCGAGGTGTAAGCTGAATAAACCCTGTCCTCCCCAACTTGCTTCTTGATCATGATGTTTGTGCAGGAATAGAAACCCTGACTAAGACAAAAACTGAATCAGACTTTCAGTGTATGTTAGAGTGTTGGGTAATTCTCATCATGCATTTAAAAACACCTGTCCTCATATGAAACAAAAATCAATGAACAAGAAGTTAAAAATCCTTCTGAGCTATTGCACTCAGGCATATTGAAAGATGAATGCTTCCATCCCAGTCCTCAATTATGAAATCTCCTTACACATAAATACCACTATAAAATAAATCTCAGTAAGGGAATGGGGAATGATAATATCAAGCTTGCTAAAGAAATGCCAAGCATAAAAAGAAAGTGACATCCCCCAGTGTGACAATGATGGCTTGCTCTGCTCAAGTTTACTGAGGATGATTGTCCTGATGCTGCCAGTCAATATCACCTGCATTTCTTCTGTGTTCTATTATATGAAGAGTCAACTCTTGACTCAGGGCATATGAAATTGTTCACATGAGGTGAAACTGTGAATTATTAAATTCTTCCTGTAAAATATAACTCCCAAGGCTTTCTGACATGCTAAAATCGTCACCAAGGGTTTCATTACCATTTGAACCATTGGCTATAACTCTGGGTTCATGCTCTCTCTAATACTCTAAAATCACAGGCTGTAATATTGTTAGTATTTTCTTTCTAAAGCCCCAACTCACCCATTGTCCCATAAGGCAGCTTCAAATTTCTTGGTATGGGACATATGTCCATTCATGATTTGACCCCAAACACATTTGTATACTCATCTACTGGTGCTGGTCCTGACGAACTATATTGCAAGCACAGAGATACTCTATGCTTTTAGAAACTCTGTATACCTGCTGCTCTTCTGACTGGGAATAAGTATCAAAGTTTCTTGCTGTTCCTCTTTTTCCATTTTTTACTTCTCCTAAAGCCGATGCTGATATTATTTCCTTGGTGTAGCCTTTCATGATAGCCTCCACCACTTAGCAGCTTAGGCACTCTCTTCCCTGTGCTTTCTCAGTATTTTCACAAACTTCTATCATAGAGCAATTAAATTTAGCCATGACTAGGAAAGAAAGTACATAAAGGACTGAGTAAATATTGATTAATATTGTAGCTGGGCGTTATGGTTTCATTACACTATCTTGAAGTCCATGCTAAATTTTTTTTTTTTTTTTTTTTTTTTTTTTTTATAAAAAGTAGAAGCTGTTTGGTGAGAAGGAAACACGATAGCTAAGTGGCAATCGGGTATAATGCAGCACAAATAATATGGCATCGCTGTTACCCCAGAGGGCGCTCACAGGAAGTCATTTGAGCCTAGGAAGGCAGGTGCAAGGAGGCCATTGAGTCCAAGGCTCATTCTCTGCTCATTATGGGTGGGAATTTGCTACTTCAGAACAGTCTACTGCAGATCCAGGGAATAAGTCTGTGTTCATGACGGACAAAGGATGGGACCAATTACAGATGGGAACAGTTACAGGATTCTCCTTTTAACAGAAAAAAAAAAGTATTTTCTAATATGCTCAGCACAGCCTATCTCACTGTCCTAATGTACAGTGAGAGTCAACAGTATCTTGATGCTGAACTTCCTCAATGGTGGGGACTACTATTCTTTAGTGACCAATCCAGTACCTCCACACGGGCAGCTTAGTCTACCGACTGGATGAGTCTAATAAAGGAAACTTCAACAAGTACAAAATAATCTTCTTTCTAAATTTTCTTTTAAGTATGAATTTTAAAAAATTGCTAATGCATTGTAAATATGGAATTATTACTATTCTAGTAGTTTACCATCTATCACCATGGAATAATATGATTATTGCTTTCTCTGTAGAGTACCAAACAGAATACTAACAAGGAACCAGGAGGTTTAAAATTTTGTCTATAGATGCTGACTTTGAGTTTATGTAAAAGACGATGCTTATGTCGTCTCAAGGTAGTTCTAAGGATAAAAAAATTCAATATAAACAACACAAATATGTAAAATACTGTAACATATGATTCATAAACAAAGTGACTGTTAAGTCTTGAAAAAAACCCTATAGGTCTTATGTTGTGTGCGTGCAGCATCTAGCACATCAACGTGGACTAGTGACTAAACACTAGCAACGTCTAGCAGGAAATCTGGACACTTCCAGGTCACGGCAGGATGAGTTCTGAGCTTTAGCCTCCATTCTCTCAGGCCATAGGAAACTAAACCAGCTATACCTTATATCCATTCTTCATTAAGGAAAAAAATGCTTTCCAAAATAAATTCATTGTTTCGTTGCAATTACATATAAAGGCACCACACAATTTTAGAGTAGGATATGAACAACAACATAAATAGGGAACTGTTTAAGTTCCAAGTCATCAGTTATAATGAATGAACAGTACTAAAGTCGACCAAGGTTCTGAAGCCCTCCTCGGCAAAGCTACGAGGAAAACAGCAAAACCACTGAGCACAAGTTCTCATACGCCCTTAACACCCTTGACCAGCTTATGAAGAGCAACTCTCTGAGGACCTCGTGGCTCATCGGCACTGGTCACAGTGGCAGTCATAACTAGTCCTATAAATAACAATCTCGGTGGTATATTCTCCAAGTTTTAACTAAGCTATACATCTCTTCAATGAAAAGAATGTTCTATTAAAATAAACATACTATGTATAACATACTAAAAGGAGGTACTAGTAAAATAAGCATACTGTGTATAACATAAACAAGAAGTAATGTTAAAGGGAAAAAGAAAAGACAGCTTGAAACCACTAAATTCTCTGCAAAGTACTGTAGTGAGCACTGGGCCAGCTTCAGAGGATTTGGAGACAGATGCATTCTAGAAAAACATGGTCCTCTCAGCCCTCTGAAACTCAAGAACTTTAACTTATCATTAAAGAGTCGCCATATTTCCTCATTCAACTTTGGAGGCTACCCTGGCATTATGTAATGTTGAAATGAACTCATCTTAATACAGAACACATCCCCGAGACAGACTGTTAGCCAGCACAGCATTATATAAAGCATCATAAGGTTACAATAGTGGGCTGCAGAGATGGCCTGGAGGTTAAGGGCTCTGGTTGCTCTTCCAGAGGACCCTGGTTCAATTCCCAGCACCCACCTGGTAGCTCACAACTGTCTGTAGCTCCAGTTCCTGGGGATCTAACATCCTCACACAAGCATACAGGTAAGCAAAAACACCAACGCACACACACACACACAACACACAAAAAAGGAATAAGGTCACAGAACTGAAAGACTCCAAACTCAGATGAGACTTATCTAACAGTTGTATCTGAAAGATGAACATACATTTTAGTAAGTCAAAACTGTCAGAAAAGTACAAGTAAGCTCATGTGCCAGAGCCAGAGCCACCCAGGCTCAACTGCATAGGCTTTTATTTTGAAAACAGGACAAGGTTCTCCTCCCCGTTTTATCTGAATGCAGAGCTCTACCAGCTACAACTTAAACAATGAGCCTTTTTCCTACAATAAAAATTTGGAGTACCTAGAGTAAGCAATATATAGATTACTTGTGACTGTGTTAACTTTTATAATGATACATTTAGCACAAGTGATACATTTAGTATAAAAGTTATTTTAGTATTTAATTTTATAGATAAAAGGGGAAGTATATAAACTTAAAGGCACTGGTTTTTTTTGAAATACTTCTTGCTTTCTGATTAAAAGCTAAGAAATGGAGGCTGCAGAATTGGCAGGGAAGTTGAGTACCCAGCACTCCTGAAGAGAGCCTGGTTCAGTTTTTAGCTCCCACACGACGGCTCAGAGCCGCCTGTAACTCCAACCAACCTGGGTTCTGGGTCTCTGCAAGAGCAGTTTGCACTCCTAACTGCTACGCCATCTCTCCAGTCCCTCTACTAGGTTTTTAATCTAAAAAATTCCTAGTGGAAAATTTTTTTGCAGAAAGCAAAATGCACAGGATTCTAAGACTTCATATTTTGTAAACTGTAACAAGATGATAAACAGTAGTAGGTATTCGTTTTGACCAAGTATGTTGACAAAACAAATGTTCCACACACTGCAGTTATTCCTGGTCCTTACTTTCTGCATGTGATAAATTCCATGTAATTATTATTTACAAAGAAAATAAATAGGATGAATCTAGACTATTAAAAAATGGGATTTTTGGGGGGGAGAGGGGAAGTCAGATGTTTAAAAAAATCCTGCAGTTTTGTTTTGTTTTTTAAAGACAGGATCTCAGCATGTTGGCATAGAACTTAATATGGAGACCAGGCTGGCATTGAACTCAGATCTGCCTGCCTCTGTCTCTAGTGTAAAATTATTTCATCGCACATGTAGTGGTGCATGCCTTTAATTCCAGCACTAGGAAGACAGAGGCAAGTGGGTATCCATGTTAGAGGCCAGCCTGGTCTACAGAGCAAGTTCCAGGACGGCCAGGGCCACATAGAGAAACCCTTTCTCAAAAAAACAAAACAAAACAAAACGATTTCTCCTATGACTAAAAGGTATAAATGAGGCAATACAGCATGTCAATCACTTTCTACTTGGTAAGCAGATACTCAAAGCACAGTGCATACAGGGACAGTTTTTTAAATGTCAATGGGTCTTAAGATGGGCACTAAGTACTGCAATGATGCTGTACACCACATTTTCTTAAATCGTGGCCAAAGAAAAATGAATCATTTATATTGAATGATTGTCATGTTCCTTCCCCTTTATGTGATTTCAAGATTAATTTGAATTTTGTACTGTATTCAAACACTTTGCTGAATAGAGAATGAGATTTGAATAGTATGGGCAAGAAATTTACTTCTCTCTTAATGAGAAACTGTCACCTTTTGATTATTCAACATTTCACAGAGACACTTTCATTTTTGTTACTGTGGTTTAAGCTTTCTGATTTTAAATATTAAAAACTCAGCCATGCTGGCCTGGGGGTGCAACCTGTAATTCTGGGGCTTGAAAGGATGAGGCTGGAGGACAATAAAGTGTAGGCCAGCCTACACTTTACAGCAATACAGCAAGTTATGGGCCAACCTGGAACTACACAGAGAGTCCTTGTCCCAACAAAATAAAGTAATAAAAAAGTCAGCCATTTTAAATAGGAAAACACGTGTAGTGCTACTATTTGGTATCCTCAGTTCCAGCTGAGCAATGCTAATGTGAAGATATATGCCAAGATATATTCTAGGTTTAGTAGTGATTAGGAGAGAACAGTCATTCCCGTTTGCTTTTCTAGTATGAGAAACACAGTAACATCAACAGTATTTACCTCAACTTGCCTTCCTGTTATATTTATTATTTTTCAAAAGTGTCATATATTTTGTTTAGCATCATTAATTCCAACATCAAAGAGAACCAGTAACGGTCCTTTATCACAACTCTTACCAGACTCCTAACTGCCAGATGAAATATAATGGCTTAAATGGCCCTTTAAAAATATCTTCTCTAGATGGCTATAGAGATGATGGGTCAGCGGGTTAAGAGCATGCACTGCTCTTACAGACAACTGAGCTCAGTTCCCAACATCTGTGTCAGGTGGCTCACAGTTGCCTATAACGCCAGCTTCAAGGGGAATCTGGAGCGTCTACAACATTCTGTCATTTGTGGTTCCTAGGTTGCATATAGTCACAGAAATCATGCATATTATATATACATATATATATATATGTATATATAATGAAAGCAGATAAAACTGTATGCTTTTGAACTTTTGTGTATTTTTAAAATTATGTTTAAGGTTTTCAATAAAAGCCCTTATGAGTTGAGGATTCAAGAAAGCAATCATTAAATATATGATTATATAAAGAACATACAGGAGGGTGGACGGTGAGAAAAAGGAGAAAAGGATGGTTATGTTCAACATACAACCTGTATGAACAACTAATGAATGAGAATAGATAAATGGTATACATAGTTTCTATAAATTTATTTTATTCAGTACTGGGTACTGTCTTCGATTAATGAAGTCAAACTTAAGCTCCTTCCATGCCTCCATGACTTCTTGGTGTTTTTAGGCTATGAAAACTACATCTTCAGGTTACTGGGCAGCAGCATCTAAGGCAGAACATGCAGATGTACCAAGGTGCTGGCTGACACCCTGCATCCATTGTGCCTCCCTTCTGTGTCCTTAAGGAGCAGCCAAACATGACAATGCAGTGGGCCAATAAAAACAAAAGTAACTTCCAAAACTCAGATACAAAGTTCCAAAGGTTGTTTGCATCATTTTTCTCATACCCTCAAAAAAAATCTGTCACAATTTCCTCTAAATTGATTTTTTATTATCTTAGTAAATCCCTTTATAAACCTTCCATTTTCATCAAAGTCTGAGGATCTTTACATAATCATATATTTAATGATTTCTTCCTCTCATACTCAACTCATAGGGGCTTTTGTTGAAAACTTTAAAAATAATTTTAAAAATATATCAGAGTTCAAAAGCATCAAGAATTCATATGAAGGTTTGATCCATTTGATACACAATACTGATATTATAGCACAGGACCATACAAGCTTGGGTTTCTCATTATTCCAATAAAGATACTGTCTCCAATACCAATACCACAGCTCAAGTCAACACATTAAACCTACCCTGGAACTGATATGCCCACTCAAGTTTCACTAATGTCTTCTGTAACAAAGGATTTGGTCAATCATTATAGGTTGCAATTATCCATCACGTTCTGCAATCTCCTTACACCTGGAATAATTCCTAAGATTATTCTGGATTTTCACAATATTTTAAGTCAGAAGATTATAGGCTAAGTAACCTCATTGGAACTCTTTAACCTTTCTTCCAAATTGAATTATGGCTATGCATTTTTGGGGAGAAGTATCAGAGAAATGAAACTGTATTCCTACACTGCATCCCTTCAAGTTACACACAGAGCATTTTGTTCCTGACTGGGGAAGTATCTTTCAGGTTCCTTCTTTGACAAATTCTTCTTTCCTTTGTAACTGATATTTTGTGAGGAGAAAACATGACTATGCAAGGCCACCAAACATTTTACCAATTAATTTTAGGATCTGTTATTTTATACATAAACTAGTACTATTACAATGGCTTCCAAATGATTTTTCTAATTCTTTTATTCTCATTCTTTACCCATTAATTTACTATATCACTACTGATTTGTTAACTTCAATTTTTATTCAATATTGAATAAAATTCAATATTGAGCTATAATACTAATAGCTAGTAATTACTAACTTGATACTCAAAGAGGTGCTCAATGTACGAATCAGCAGGTGGCTTTAGTACCATTTTAATGTAGTCCCCTCCCCTTCTTTGAGTCCTTGCTAACCTCTGATATAGTTGATATACCTAAGTGCAGACATTTACTTCTCTGAACCCTATTTCATGACCTTTGGAATTATTCCAGATGGACAGTAGGAAGAGAGCCAAATACCTACTTTGTTGAGAATGGTAATGTAACAGATTTCTCTATACTTATTCACCCCTTACCTCAACACACCTCCACTCCAGTTTTCCAGACAAGTGTATTTTCTCAAAAGGAGCATTTATCTTGATCAGCAAAGCTGGTGCTCTCAAAGGAAGAGAGGGACACTATTAATGGGCAGACTTCCCTAGAACGAGATGCCAAGGTAAGGAAATTCTGTGGGTATAATATCTGTGGATCATTTTACTCCCCCCAAAAATATCTTTTCCTTCTTTCTGTTTTTCCAGATATAATTGAGTAGCTTTAGATATATTAATAAATTTTGAAATAACAAGTACATTTATATGTGTCCCGTACTCAAATTCTCTACCAACAACTTATACCCTGGTCACAATTAATGAAACAACATAAATATTACAAAAGTCCACATTTTACTTAAACCTCCTCAGGTTTTCCCTGATGTCCATTTTTCCTGTTTAGGATCTTAGCCAGGAGGTACTAATATATTTAGTAAGTACATTTTTAACTCCTTAGGTTACTCTTAGTTGTGACAGTATCTCAGGTCTTTGTTTCTTGTTTTTTCCTGTGTGTGTGTGTGTGTGTGTGTGTGTGTGTGTGTATGTGTGTGTGTGTGTATGTGTGTGTGTGTGTATGTGTGTGTAGTATGTCCATGTGGGTATAGCTGTGTATATGTTGTACACATGTATGCTGTGTACACATAAGACCAAGGTCATCACTGGCTGCTTTCCTTGAAGTCAAGGTCTCTTACTGAAATCTAAGGCTTACATATTAGGTCCACCTCTGTATTCTGAGAACTAGGATCACAAGTGCATGCCATAACCCCCAGATGTTCACATGGGTGCGAGGGTCAAATTCAGTCCTCATACTTACATGGCAAGCACTTTATCAAGTGAGCTATCTCTCCAGTTTCCTTTCTTGAATTTCATGACTATAATAGTTCCTTGTGGCTATTGAAAGAAATTACCAAACATTTACTATCTTAGAAAAATAGAAATGTATCCTTAGACAATAAAAGTGAGTTCCTCTCCAACAAAATATTGTCTATAAGCTCTCTGAAGTCTCATGGGAAGAATCATCCCTTGATTCTTCTAATAGTAGCTAGAAGCAGGACTAGACCTTGTCATGACCCAAAGTTCCTGACAAGGACAAAGAGATTGTTGCCAGAGTTTTATGGAAATTAATTTGAATATGGATAGGGTAGAATAGAGAAGGGTCAGGTTGCAGGGAGAAGGCTTTTAGAACAAGATGGGGACTCATAAATAATCTAACCTAACCACCTCATTGTATATAGACTAATTATTATTTTTAATGTAGCAATGGAGTTTATTTTTCAAATTAAAGCAGCTTTGAACTTGCCTTTCCTCCTGGCAGTAAGTGATAGACATTGTGCCAGGCTGACACTGCAGACACACTCCTTAAAGATGCATCTCATTCAGTATGGGTGCACATGGCTTACGAACCATAGGTCAGTGGATACGGACTATAGTTTCATTCGAGAGCCTCAATGCAGCAGGAGACAATCATTTTCGTGAGACTTAGCATATGGGCCTTTCTGAAGGTTCAGCCTTAGAAATAGAACTGGTAAGTTCCTGGATATCCAGGCCAGGCCAGTGAATGGATGGTGCCAGATCATCTCTGAAAGGGAGTTATTTCTTCCACTCCTACCAACACTGACGAGGGGATGGGGAGAGGCAGATAGATTCAGTCACTGGGTTCCAGCAATAATGAGCGTCAGGCCACACCGCTGTTGCTATAGAAAAGTAAAAAGCACTATGCAGTTTTTAATGACCAGCAGGTGACACCCAGGCTGAGGGTTACATGACCTCCTCCTTCTGAACTCTGGATCCCATTGCTTAACCTCCTCCCTCAGAGGACAAGGCTTTCCAGTGAGGGCAACTCCAGCTTGAGACCTATCTAATAAGAATCAGACACAGACACAGACACACACACACACACACAGACACACACACACAGACACACCCCTTCTGTATTCCTCCTACCAACGCTGAACTGCTGGGAGATTTCCGCTTATCCCATCCCCCGCCACCTCCAACACTACCATGTCAGCACCCACTCCTCTGTCTCAGGGAACTGACCCCATCAGGAACCCTCACTGTTGCATGTTTGGTGATGCCAAGCTCTGGTTCTATGGCCTGCCTGAGTCCTGATGCCCGAGGGTGAGTATTATTACATGAGTCTTGGAGGAGGCCCCCTGCCTATACAACAGGACCACATTTCCATCTAGTCCTCTCAGGAGATTTGGCAGTGTTGTCACAGTGTCCTATGTGACACTGTGGAGAAGGAGGCTGTCCTTGAGTTTACTGAATGCACACAGTAAAGAAGAGGATCCAGTGGGTGGTACCTAACTGCCCAGGTGAACCCGCCAGGAACTTCCACAATTCTCGCATGAACCAAGTACCCAAGCTCTACTGCAGGCCCTACAGGAGCCGAGCTCAGTAAAGTTGCTCCCCTGCCACAGGACTGAATCATCTTTCCCTTGAGGCTTGACTACCCACTGTGATGGTGCTGAGCTAGTGTCTTGGACCCAGGCTGGACAGGAAGAGCCAAGTATCTGCCATCTCTCTGCATCCAGAAGATTGCTAGGAAGAAATCTGGACTTGAGCACTGTTAGACCCCACTCCACAGATGTCCCTTATCCTTGCCTCTTTTTTTACCCTACCTTCTGTTCCCAGAAGGCTATTACCAGGCCTGTGTCTCCCTAGTATTTACATGCTGATCAAACTCTGTTCTTGAAGAGGACACAAAGCAGAGTGAGGATGGGGTACAGGAGCTGCAGTCCACAAGCGTCTGGGAACTGAAGGTCAAAGCATTTGCACCCTGGATGCACAGTACTTTCAGGCTGAACACTGAATGCACTCAGTCAACAATGGTGGCAGTTTTGCACAATGTCCCCTTTGTCCCAGAGCTCATCTCCACTACCTCTTCTCAGCCAGAGGCAACTCAGGCCCTCGGTGAAACTTTAATGAGTACACGTACTGTAGAGGCACAATGAGGTCCTCTCTGTACAGGCAGAATCAGGAGGAGGCTCGGAGTCCATGCAGCTTGAGCTCCGATCTATGGGTACAGAAGTGCTCCTTGTGCTATGGCAGAGCAAGCTGTCAAGCCAAACTTGCACTCATCCAGCCACGGAGCTCTACATCCCACAGCAGCTACCCTAACTCTTAAAATTTTCCTCCTGCACAACCTTTAAAGTAGTGTTGGGACAGCTATTATGGATTCAACTCAGCCCTTGGGACAAAAAGAAATTGGGGAGGACAGGGGTAGAAAAAGGCAGGAAGCTAAGTCTAAGAAGGATCAGAGAGACATAGCAGAATGGTAGTCATTCCAGAACTCTGGGAGTCCTAGACTTCATCCAGGAGGCAGGTGAGTGAAGTAGTTCAAAAGATGGGGATGTGGGTGCCTCCCAGCTCACCAGCAAGATTCTCGGGCTTGCCAGGCGGTGGTGGCACA
>JADRCD010217037.1:32255-54209 GCA_019843815.1 Montemys delectorum
GGAAGGAAGGAAGGAAGGAAGGAAGGAAGGAAGGAAGGAAGGAAGAAAGAAAGAAAGAAAGAAAGAAAGAAAGAAAGGAAAAGAAAAAGAAAAAAAGAAAAAGGAAAAGGAAAAAAAAAGAAAGAAAAAAAAAAGATTCTCGGGCTTGAGATTGTAGCAAGGTGGTGGCTCTATTGCAGGGGGCTTCAGAATAACTTCATTGCAGGGTGTTGTCCAGGCCCTCTCTAGAGGGGCATTGAAGAGGGGATGGTGGAGTCTCTGATAATCCATGGGGGATCCCTGCTCTGACTCTCTGGACTTGTGACAAGAGCCTGACCAAGCCACAGATGCACAAGATAGACACCATGACCATAAAGATTAATGACAGAATTCCTTAAGGGGATTATTCCTAGAGTTCATGTAAAGTCCCATTAGGTTTTAAAGGGAAAAAAAAAGATGGAATCAACAGATTTCAAGTATTTCAAGCCTAACTTCTGTTGGACTTTATGGGAATTCAAAGGACATCTTTTCACTGTTTTTCATGTATCATTTGGTTTATCTGCATACAGTCTACATAGCTTGTGAGGAATAGAAGGCACCAAATATTTTTAGGTGCCATTAGGAATACAAGTACATCCAGAAAAAGAATAGTTGTGGCCATTTAAAATCATAGGAAATGGTTGTGTGATAGGATTTGATATTTGCGTTTTGAACTGCTTTATCATTCCTTTATAGGCTAGATGAAGGTTATTCTGCCTCACTGGCATTTTCTTACATCTTAGCTGCTTTCCTCTGACACCTGGAACTAAGTTTCAAGGTTGAAATACGTTACTGTGATCACAGTCAACCAAAGTCATTCCAATTCAAACTCCCCATAACTTCACCTGTCTACTGCACTTCCGTTAACAGGCAGTTAAAAGAAGAATATGTCAATAAATCCTAGCTTACAAGTTCTACGGCCACTACAACCTTATAGTGTAAAGCTTTTTGTTAAATTTGCTACATTCACACTATATTATACACTATAAAGGTGACACGCACACCAGTGTCTTCAGAAATTAAGTGACTGCACAAGTTTCTGATGTAGAGATTCCACATACTCCACCGAAAGAACTCCCCCCACTCCATCTTATTTTTATTATTAGGCCACCACTGACCTTCATGCCTTTTTCAAATAGTACTAGAGGACAAATCGCCAAGTCAAGTCCCTGGTCTGACACTCAGTCTAGGCATTAAGTACTTCATGACTTCCTTGGGCCTTAGCTTCTTTGTAAACTAAAACCTGACAGGATAATCAATGAACTGGCTTAAATACACATCAGCAGTCAAAACTCTCTAGATTCTGAAATTGATATTTTCACAAAGTATGAGGGATATTTGTAAAAACACTGCCAAAATAAAGGATCTACACAGTTGCAGTAAGCATGAAGGAAAGGGAAGTAAGCAACTTGTGCACACAAACATGAGTTAATGAGATGTTAGCACCATAATAAAAGCATTCCCTTGGACCCTGTGCTAAACAGCTTTCCTTCCCCTCAGCCTAAAGTCACTCTATCTGAGGAAGTCAATTAGTAACTATGTCTTCTACATTATGGCTGCACAAAATTTACTCTCCATAAAGCATTTCACAGGGCCGCAGAGACGGCTTGGCAGAGAAAAGCATGTACTGCTCTTCAGAGGAGCAGAGTTCAAACCCGGCAAAGACAATGGGCAAGGCAAAACTGCCTGTAGCCTCAGCTCCAGGGAGGATCTGAACCCTCCACATTCATAGCTACAGGACTCATGTGTGACTGGAAAGATATAAACACAGATAACATAATTTTAAAAAGATAAAATAAAACATTTAAAAAATATTTTGAAGAGACAATGAAATTTGTTTTCTGTATTTGCTCTTGTAAGTCAGAGCATAGGAGATGTCAAGTGACCATGCCTTTTAGCTTTTACACACACTTCCCTACCCCAACAACAACAACAACAACAACAACAACAACAACAAATTTGTGGAAGTTCTATCATTTGGCTCTTACATTTTGTGTACATAAGGCTAAAGCATTTCATTGAAAAACATAATGGAAAATATTAGACTTTCTTATTTTACTATATCTTTATAATACATATTGAACTAACAAATGTTAGCAGTATACAAACAAAATATATACTAAAAATGTAAAATTAACACAATATAATTTAACTTTTCAAAGTATGCTCACATTTAAAATGGCAATTTTAATATAAGCTTTCATCTAACAAATGGTTGAAAGTATCAGAAAAAAAACAAACCAGAAGTATAATAAACATGCCAGTGCGGCTTCACCTCTCTGCAGCGCTATGGCCTCATTTATAAAACTGAAGCAACTTTACAGGGTCGCTCTAAAGTAAAACTGGCATGAGGAAAGTGCCCACCACCCCTGCAACCTATATCCCTCCGTGGAACTTCACACTTAACAGAGATAAGGCCTTTTCCACTGTTTCATTTTCAACATATTCCTCGCTTGTATTTAAGTCCCTGATCACATTCCAGTTAATAACATATACTTCTCGCTAATATCAGCTTCATTGGAAGTGGTAAGAGAGAAACCTTCAGTATTTTGAGGATAGAGGAAAACCTAGTTTTGATAGTCTCCTGCTTTTCTAATGACACTCTCTATGACACTGAGCACCAAGGTTTATGAAGCACTAAATAGTTTTTGTGGCTGATCAAGTATTTCTGTTTCACTTCACATGTTCTGGTACCACTGACAGTACCCCTAAATTAAATGCTTATCTATGCTACATTAGGCCTTTTCTAGTCCTGTACCTGACAACAAATACTGCAATGCAGGGAAGGCCGAATTATTTGAGGAGATTTTGTTAATGTTGAAATTTCTGCTCAGAGCCAAGACAACAAGATTATACTCTAGACACGTTTTACATTTTAAAAGATTAAAATACCAAAGCAAAAAAAAAAGCCCATTAAAAACTCTCCTTTGAAAGGATAAAGAATCCTAACTTAAATGTTTGAGCTTTAGCACTAACAAAATCACAAATATCAGAAATGTATATGTGTGTGATGTATCCACATTTATGTAGGTATGTGTGCTTGTGAGTGTAGGTGTACATGAAAGCATGCATGTGGAGGCCAGAGGTTGACATCAGGTTCGTTTTACAATTACTTCCCACCTTATTTTTAAAGACAGAGTGTCACATTGAACCTGCAGCTCATCCACATCCCAGGAAGCTCCAGGGATTTGCTTGTCTATGCCTTGCAGCACTGAAGGTTTGCAGGCACATGCTGACACACCCAGCTTTTCTTTCTGTAAGCACTGAAGTTCTCAGTTTAGGTCCCTGCATTTGTGTGGTGAGCACATGATCAAATACCATATCCCCAGCCACTCATTTTTTTTTTCTTTTGTCGTCTCTCTATTGTTTCTTTTTGCAGCAGTGTCGACAGAATCTAGGATCTCACACGTAAGACAGGCGCTTACCTCTGAGCCTCATCTCTATCTCATTTTTGCTAGAAATACACTAAATATTTACAAATCACTTTATAATTTTAACTTTCAATTAGTATAGGACTTGATTAGCAAAGGCTCTAATAACAAAAAATTATCATAATAAAGACAGACTATCTCATATCTTCGGGTGGGGGTTTACCCCAGAGTACCACAAAAGTTAAAAGAGAAAGGTTGAAAAGCCTTCACAATTATCCTCAAGTCTCTGTGGTTCATACAAAGTTCAGCTCCCACCATTGGCTTTGACTCTCCTAACTTCAAAAGGAGCAAATGTGAAATCTTTACTTCAGCATAGACAGGAAGAATGACTTGTAAGGATGCCACAAACTAAAATTCATACAGAAACTATGCTTTCTAGTAAGATCCCTCCTCTACAGTTCAAAAAAACCCAACGATCTCCATGTAGTGGGTAGGAAATGTTAACTATATTGCATGTATAAATATGCCCAAAGGCCTCATGTGGTGTGAGTGGGCAGAACAACATCACAGGGCCGCCTGAAGCATGGCCTGCCAGCAGTGGGAACCACTAAGGCCTGCAAGTATGGGGTGGAAAAATGAGAGAGAAAGCAAGGCTGCATGGCTTGAGTACTATGAAGAGAGACGGAAATGGAGACACAGGGTGGAGGGGAACAGCCTGATGTCAGTAGCCTACCCTGACACCTGAGACCATGGTAAAGTCCCATGGACAGTAGAACTGGCCTTGCCACTTGTCTTCTGTGCAGTGGTATTGTCAAAGAAAAATGCCCTACCCTCTTGCCCCTTGCCACCTGAGGCAGGAAGGAGAGCTGGCCCCCAGGTCATGAGAGGGGGACAGCTGGCCCTGTCCCTTACCACCTGCAGTACTCAGGAAAGTAATAGGTTGTGCATCTTGCCTGGGTAGCACAGTAGAGCTGGTCCCTCTCCGTGGGGCTGTGGCATTGGGTGAGCTAGCTGGGGCAGTGCTGGAGAGCTTAACCTGGAGGTGCAGGCACAGGAGAGCTGACCAACTCAGTTACCTCCTAATCCCAGATCTAGGACTTTGAGTTGGACCACCCCAATATCTACCCCATCTATGATCTGCTGGAGCACGTGAAAGGACCAGTCCTGTGGATCCAAAGCTGCAGGAGCTCCTTGACACAGGGTAACAACAGGACATCTGAGAGGAATTCCAATAAGGTTCCAGTATTGAAGAAGTCAGAGGCCTCAAACCAGACATGAACACTTGCAAGCAAAGATGTGTGGACAAAAGGATATACTGTGTGACACACTGTGACACACCACAGCTTCCATGGCAAGATGGAGTTTTTTGGTTGGTTTTAGTTGGGTTTTCTTATTGTTTAGTTTTTGTTTTTGTTTTTTGTTTTTCTTCTTTTGGAGAAGGATAAGGGCAGAGATGAAGAGACAGGGAGATGAGTGGGATTAGGGTGCATGACGTGAAATTCAAAGAATCAATATAAAGTTTTTAAAATTAGTAGCTGATCAGATTGAAAACGATAGACATGTAAATTTGATAGTGTAATGAAATGAAGTGGTCACTCAGCAGATAATCATCACATCCTAGTTCTGTCATCCAGTACGCCCTATGTACGCCCCATTTAGGTCACCAAAAACCTGTGTTATAAGTTCTCTCCTGTAATATCACTTTCCTTTTCACGAGTTACAATTCTGTATTAAACACTTGTGAAATCCTAGTACAAAAAGTTTCCAAATACAAAAGCAAGGATAAATCATGAGAATTCTTTTCATTATCATGCCTTTCTGAACTTTAAGGATTTTGAGAATGCAACAATACAAAAGTGGTTATATAGAAACCAAGTTGTTACATATATCTTTAGTTATACTGTGGGATTCTGTTGTTTGTTTTGGATTATTACTGAAGTATCCTCCCTTTCCTCCCTTAAAACTACAGAAATATTTGCCTAAGTCTACATGAACAATGTTTGAAATGTTATGAAAATGGTTAAAGATAGAGTTGGAAGGATGGCCCAGTGGTTAAGAGTGGGTATTGCTCTTGTAAAGGACTGAAGCTTGGTTCCTAGTACCCACACCAGATGGCTTGCAACTGCCTGTATGTAAAAATTCCAGGGAGCCTCTGGCCACCACAACTATGAACTCTGTTATGTGATTATTTCTTTGTGTTTTGTTCATAAAGTAAGTTTTGTTATTATTGAAACAAAAACATAGGAACTTGTTATATTGCTTCTTTTGCACCATGCTTTTTCCCTAAGATACCTCACACATTTTTCATAGGTGTACATGTAGTCTTAATAGAACAACAGTTACTTTACTATGTACACGTATTCATTTATTGAGTTATCATTCATTAAATGCTTGTAATGTTCAAGATACCATACTGAAGAAGCTGTAATGAATAAGGCATAATGCTTACATTTTACTGGGAAGACAAATAGTAATGATGATTAATTTCTCAATGTATTATTTGTGCAAAGGTGATAACTAGTAGGGAAAAGATGTGCAGTGCCTGTCAAAGGGATGTAGTCTGATCTGAGAACCAAGAAAAAAATAAGTCTTTACATATGAGTGTGCATGTGTGTGTATGCTTTTTTGCATATGTACAGGTATGTGTTCACTTGTGTGCTAGTGCTTGTGGAGGCCTGAGGTTAACACTAGATGTACTCCTTGATTGTTCTCTGATTTATGGATTTAGGTAGGGGTCTCCTAAACCCAGAACTTCTGTTATGGCTAGACTGGCTGGTCAGCTTGCTCTGGCAATTCCCTCTGTCTGGTGTCTGTTGGGATTGCAGGTGGGCTGCTATACCCTGCCATTTTTATGTGAGTTCTGGGGTTCCAAACTCTGATCCCTCAGGCTTGCATGGTGTCTTAGTCAGAGTTTCTATTCCTGCACAAACATCATGATCAAGAAGCAAGTTGGGGAGGAAAGGGTTTATTCAGCTTACTTCCACATTGCTGTTCATCACCAAAGAAAGTCAGGACTGGAACTCAAGCAGGTCAGGAAGCAGGAGCTGATGCAGAGGCCATGGAGGGATGTTCCTTACTGGCTTGCTTCCCCTGGCATGCTCAGCTTGCTTTCGTATAGAACCCAAGACTACCAGCCCAGGGATGGCACCAATCAAATTGCCCCCCCCCATCACTAATTAAGAAAATGCCCCACAACTGGATCTCATAGAGGCACTTCCCCAACTGAAGCCTCTTTCTCTGTGATAACTCCAGCCTGTGCCCAGTTGACACACAAAACTAGCCAGTACAATTGACCCCTTGTCAACTTCACACACACACACACACACACACACACACACACACACACACACCACTATTAAGCCTCAACCCTTACTTTCTTATTCATCACCAAGATCTAAATAACTTTAAAAGTCCCACAGTCTTTACATATTAAAAGTTCAGTCCTTTAAAAATATCCAATATCTTTTAAAATTCAAAGTCTTTTAAAAATTCAAGGTCTCTTTAACTGTGGGCTCCACAGGTTCTCCAGCCAGTTACTTCCCATCAGAGCTGGTATTTGGTTTCCTGGACTAGAAAGCACCTAACAACATGGCCATTATCTTTGTGAAGATAGCAAAGCTATCAGACTTTTTTAAAAAAGTGGAGCTTTGCCAAAACCTGACCTTGAATCAAGACTAATAACAAATGGGCTCTGGATACGATTCCCTGTGATTGTGATAGCAATCCTAACCATTACACTAGAACACTCAAAGACAGAACAAACATCCTGACCCAATGCCTCCTCTCACTTTCTCTCTAAAGTAAATTAACCCTTAACCTTCCTCCCCACCCCCCTACAACCTCACACATTACACAAGAAAATGTGGGGGGTAATACCAAATTCTAGTAAATTGAAAGTAAGCAATAATTTACCCCAAATAGATTTTTTTTTTTCAAAACAAAGCACATCCATGTACTTACTGTCTGTAAAACTCAAGGCTTTGATTTTTTTTTTTTAGTGATCTAAAATTATTTCTATTTCAAAAGAAACAAAATTGTTGAAGAAATTGGTAAAATAAGATTATACTTAGCAACTAATGATTATGAGTCCTGAAGTAACCAAAGAGTTCATTGTTCATTTTGAGAGTTCCTAAATAAAAGAAAGTAAAGGAAACTAAAAGTGCCTGCATCTGCCAGACAAGGAACTCTTGATGGGTACACAGAAAACTCTAGGAGGGCTTAGGATACAATGGAAAAGCATACTTCAGTTGAGAAACCCAGAATACAGGGATAAAAGGTTCTTTGAAGTATTTCACCTTTTAAGATGTTTGAAAAAATAAATATCAACCGCTTCAACCAGCCAACATACAAAATAAAAATTCTGGATATAGACTTCTACAGCTCTGTCCAAATCATCCTCCCTCAAATGGTTGCTTCTATCTACAAGCTGTCTTGTCTGTCTTGAGATTCCAGGCCTCTCTATACCCGTTACAGATGCATTCAAGCCAGAGCAGAGCAAAGTGACTGCTATTGCTGGCTAGATCACTGTGATTGATGATCTTTACTATTTTTTGTTGATTTTGTTTACTTTCTTCATTTGCAAATGAAAGCAGTTTCCAATGGAAACTATCATTGAAGGTCAACAAAAAAGCAGGGTCAATATAAAGTTTTATTAAGAACACCAAAGTAGGTTTTTCTAACAAAATATACACCATCACCACCACCCATTTTAAAAGACTTGATTATGTTTATTTGTATGTGTTTAGTATGCCTGTGTGTATGCAACACATGTGATACAATTTGTGTACAGGCATATATGAAAGCCACTTTCATAACAGTGTCAGAGGCCTGGAGCTAGAGTTACAGACAGTTGCAAACCATCTTACACGAGTGCTAGGAAATGACATTAGGTCCCCTGGAAAAGCATCATGTGCTCTAACCCTCTTGGCCCCACAGAATATGTTTCTGTGCTTTCTAGAGTATGCACACTTTTTCCCTTGCCACTGAAATTGTTAATATATAAATTTAACATAAAAAAAGAGCTCATAAAAGATCCCGAACAGCGGCTGGGCGGTGGTGGCACACGCCTTTAATCCCAGCACTTGGGAGGCAGAGGCAGGTGGATTTCTGAGTTCGAGGCCAGCCTGGTCTACAGAGGGAGTTCCAGGACAGCCAGGGCTACACAGAGAAACCCTGTCTCGGAAAAAACAAAACAAACAAAACAAAA
Organism: Montemys delectorum; assembly: GCA_019843815.1. NCBI lineage: Eukaryota > Metazoa > Chordata > Mammalia > Rodentia > Muridae > Montemys > Montemys delectorum. The sequence goes on from JADRCD010217037.1 coordinate 40,851, forward strand.
AACAAAAAACAAAACAAAACAAAAAGATCCTGAATGGCAAGACTGGCCTTCTCTCATTATCCACGAATTTGGCTTCATACTTTTAGTTTCCTCTTCGTTTGCCCTTGGTATCACCGCTACCGAGAAAACTCTTGAGTCTCTGTATACACCCTAGGGTCACTGCTAGCAAGAGAAATCAGTTGGAACAGAATTTAACAATAAAATCCATGGCTATTACCAGCACAGTGCAATTATTTTATATATAGTTCTTTTTAGTACTGGCCTCTTAAAGAATAAAACGCACGGTCTCATACATTTCAAATCCCCGATGTTGAGCATGAGGCTTGCATGTAGTTGGCCCCTAGAGAAATGGTCACAAAAACGTTTAATAACCACTACAAAATCATCTAGAGGAACAATTCCACTGTTTACTACAATTTTATTTCCCAGGGTTTTTTTGGTGGGTGGGGGGAGGTAGAAGGAAATAGACTATCAACACCAACAACTGATGGTCTGTCTGTGCAGTTCACTGGTTTTCAGAGCTGGGAGTTAAACCACCTCATTTAGAAGCTGGTTGAGCCTCTTATTTCTCTGTACCAAATTTTAGAGCTTAAGAAGTAGACAATGATATCCTTAGGGGCAAGAATCAAATCTTATTCATCGCCATGCTTCTAGCATCTACTTACGGAATATGAGTGCAATAAATTTTTGTTCAATAAATGCATTATCAAATTGATCCACAGTGTATTTTTCATACTGTTTATCACGGTGGCTAAAAATAATTTCTAATACTGTATCCACAATTCCTGCAGAAAATCTATGAAATATGTGTCTGCTAGTGTCTGTAAGACAATTTGGCACAGGGCAATGATGTATCAAATCGAATTCAATTCCTGCATCCCATACATAGTGAAATCTGAAGACAACACGAAGCAGGCAAAACCAGTTACAACCCATTCTCTTGGAATATTTTCTTAGTGTGGCCATAGCATGCAGGTGGAGTTGAACAGGCAAGCGCTTTTATACAGAGGAGAAAAGCCAGAAGCAGAAACTCTCCTCCTAACACTTGTGTTTTCTTGGCAAGCTAAAGTCCCCAGGAGAAATGCTACCTTTTAATTTTAGTACTAATGATAAAATGAAGTTTCTAAGATTTTTCATGTACTTTCCCTCAATAAGACATATATCAATCTCAATTTATAAGATGAATGTTAGTTTTTTCCAACTGGAATCTCATAATCCAACTCTATCATACCCATTGCTTTTTTTTTAACCACTCTCCCTCATGCTAAGATTATTTGATATAATATATTCATCCTGAAACATATTCAACTTAAATTTTACTTATGCTATATGAAGACTAATTAGTTTTGAAGAATGGATTAAGATGGGCAAAAATGAGGTCCTTCAGTACAAACAATAGAACAGAACAACAACCACCTTTAACAGCATGAAATCTAAAGCTATATAACTTCAATTTGTTTGCTAAACGTTCTAAATTATAAAAGAAATCTGATCTCAAATACTCCCCACAACTACAGGGAACACAGTTAGATCTCTCCATTCCTAAGTCCTTTCAGCCTACTGTCCTGGCATGCTTAACCTCCCCAGAGCTTCCCTCACTCCCACCGTAGATTTTACAGAGTGACATAATGAATTCCAAAGTGACGAGACTACGAACTTAGATGAGGAAACTCAGGAACAAACATTCCAATTACTCTCTTATGTTGACAAGCTGTGAAACCTTGGGCCCTGCTAATCTTTCCAACAGAAGAGTAAACAAGCAGACTTGAAATCAGGACAAGTAAAGAACCCAAAATGCCTCCAAAAACTCCAGAAATCCCAGGAATCACTTCAAAAATGCGACTTACTTCCTAAAAATGAAAACTCAATCTATATTTCCTCCTATAAACAAAGTGAAGGGATGAAAAGCTGCCCTGCGACCCCGCTTTGTTCAGCCTGCACTTCATCTGATGACAGAACTCTGAATGCAGGAGTGATTCCCTTCCTGACAAAAGCCTTCCCTTCAGATCAAGGTCCCGCAGTCCTCAGAAGGACAAGGCCCTGTGATGTTGAAGAGAGCTCAGAAACTGACATTCAGTTCCCTCCAACACAGGATGTATTCTTAATCCTATTCTATTGAGAAACTGATTTAACATATGAAATGCATAAAAGAAATTGCTGGTGACAAATGAACTCATACCAAAGGTGGAAAGAAAAGTCCATTTCATGAACTGTATTTGGAAGCCTTCGGAAATTGATCCTACTGTCTCAACTAAACATCTTCAACAATAAAGCATGTTCAGACCTACTTACCAAATATATTACCTGGGTATCATTTAAGTTTAAAGAAAGCCTTTGGGTACTCAAATAAAATCCAAACATTCTTAACGAGCCTCAGTATTTTCCATGCTAATAAACCCAGATTTTAAAAACCAGAAAACAAAGCATTAGGCTGAATAGCTCACTGAGTTCCCAGTTCTAAGGCAGATAGATCAGTTGTTGTTAGAGGGGAGCTCATTTAGTCTGAAACCAGCTGCTCAAAGAACTCAACAATCATTCTAAGTTCCAATGCCAATAAGATTTTAATAGATTTTAATTATCTGTCTGAATTCCTTTATCAACTTATTTTACATAAATAGGAAGCAGGCAATTATGAGTCAAAGTAATTTTTACAATGCATATAAATATATGACACTAATATTCAGTATTAGTGGAACGTCATACAAAAAAATATTAAAGTACACCAACACCAAGATGAAATATTTTCATTTAACAGAAAAGCTATATAGATGAGTGTTGGATTGTTTTATACAAACCTTGAGAAGTAACATCCTATACCAAATGGAAAAACAAAAATCTACACAAATTATGCTGTTGAAAAAAAACAGTCATTAAACATCATTTAAGAAAAGGCAGTATTATAAAAAAATCCAAAGATAAAATGATTAAAGTTTTTTTAGAAAGGTATTCATACTCATACTTTGAAGTCTGAAAAATCCGATAGGAATGTAATGAAGAAAGAAACTCACCTTGGACACAGTAGCCCAAAACAGCAATAGTTCACACTGCCTTCAAGAATGCTCTGATATGATAAAAACAGCTCAACTCCCTCGCAGCTGCTCCAGGACCACTAAAGACTCTGTAGTCCCAAAGGAGATGAGTCTAATCTGATAATGGAACCTTCATTCTCCAATAACAGGCTCGAGATCACTTTACATACACCACATGGACTTTAACCCACTGATTGGCCCATTAGTACATTCACATGCTTAAAAAGCTTTCCCAGTATGATCCCAATTTCTTTTTCAATGGGGAAAAAAGCACATGTATCTTATGCTGATATATACAAAGCTGTTAGCCATACTGAACTAACATTGCAAGATTTCTGGTACAAGTTTATACTTTACTATCAAGCTATATAACGAATTTGGGGATTTTGTTTGGTTGTTTTTTTCATTGTTATTGTGTTTTCTTTTTGGTTGGTTGGTTTTTTTAGGGGTGGGGAGTGAGAGACAGGGTTTCTCTGTGTGGCCCTAACAGTCCTGGAACTCAGTATGTAGACCAGACTATCCTCGAACTAAAGAGATCCACCTGTCTCTGTCTCCCAAGTGCTGGGATAAAGGCCATCATCGCCAGGCTTGATAAACATATTTTTAAAGTAGTTTAAAAAATAAGGCATAACTATATAAGAAATAATGAGAAAAGGAGAATTGAGGCCAGATACATTTTTAAAAGGAGCTCACCTGGAGGTTTGGCCTCCTAGAGCTAACAAAGTGCTCACTGTAAAGTTACCTTAAACTGAAACAAGTCACCCAAGCAGACAAACTGAAATACAAATGAAGAGAGAGAACAAGCATCTGCTGTACGGTGGGCACAGGGCTGGAGACCCAACACTAAAAGTCCACAAGGAGGGAATTTTACAGATAAGACAGCTAAGGTACTGACAGCGATCGGCGTCAGTCCTGAGATCCTTTTCTGTCTGCACGGTACCAAAAACTGCTTTCTGGAGCTGAAGAAATGGTTTAGCAGTTAAGAGCACTAGCTGCTCTTTCAAAGGACCTGGTTTGATCCCCAGCACCAACAAGGTGGGTCACAACAGTCCGTAACTCCGGTTCCAAAAGATCTACGGCATGCTTCTGGCCTCTCCAGGCACCAGTCCCACATGTGGTACAAACACATACATACAGGCAAAATACTCATTTATGGGGCTGGAGAGATGGCTCTTTCTGTGGTATCACACCCAATCTGTGGCTAGCAATGAAGAGAGTGATAAAGCATAAATATTATAGACAGCTGGTCTGGGAACACAGGAGTTGTTTTCACTTAAATGTTTAGGTAAAAACAACAAAAACATCCATTCAGCATCACCAGACAACTGCCAACTAGTCAAAGAAAGAGAAATAGGTCAAACTTAAAAAGTATGTACACGTGGCAAGGAGCAGCACCGTGGGTACAGAAAGAGAAAGACAATGGAGAAAACGTTAAGCTGCAAAACAGCCCATGCATTTAAGCTCTTCAGAATCGAAAATGTAAAATGAGATATTGTTCTATTTCATAAAACAAATTACATTTTTTATTAATAGACAAAAGTATATCCAACAAGCCATGAAATGATGTTTCTGTTTATAAAACAACTGCCACTACAAATCTGTAATTCATCTATAAATGCAAAGTAAACTTGGCTGGCACCATCTTCAAACATACCAGGAGAAGTTCACTTCAGAACGAAGCGCTATAATCTCCATTCAATTTCCCACTTTTGAGTAGGTCACAAGTCCAACTAAAGAGCTGCTTGCCACTCCAGAACCCGAAAGGCTACTACGAGTTCTGGAGTGGCATGCTCGCCACCGTGGCTCACGTCATCACTGGGTAGAACTCTTGGTTGTCTTCCTCCTTTGGAGGCTGGCATGGCTCCTTCATGTGCCATGGAAACTACTCAGCGAGGAGGCTTTCAGGTCAGTTCCAGATCAGGAGCTTCGGGGGCCCTGAGTCTGAAGTGTATGGTGTCTTCAGCAATAGGGACTTATCTTCTACCTCTTGGGGACAACCAGGGGTGAAGGCACAGGCTGTAATCTGTTGGTCTTTTAATGTGAATTTAGTTATATAAAGACTGGAAACCACACTTTCTCTATTTTCCCCAACACTATTTTCTACATTATTAGCACTATCTGTTATATAGCTTATTACTTTTAATGACTTCATGCTTGTAGGTAGTATTTCCCAATGCCTACTTTGTCAATGCAAAGGGACTCCAATCATCACACTGTAAGAAATAAACACTACACCAGATCTTCCTGGGAAATCTTTCACTAGGCTAGATATGATGGTTGTGGGATCCCGAACATTCAGTTAATACAGATCTTAATTTTAGAAAGTAAGATAGGAAGAAGAAGAGTGACACAAGGCTGGCTGCCACCTAAACATTGCACAGCAAGAGTCAGCGTCGCAGAACAAACGGCTTTCCGGAAGAGCAGATGAGGCACAAGTCCTGCACCCACTTGTCTATAACCACAAAGCTTCCGGGATGGAGAGTCAGTTTCATTCATGTTTGCATTCCAAGAACCATAATGAGCACACACAGAAACCTAGCCATTTACAGCTCCAGAGCTAAATGGTCCACATGGTTGGTGGGCAGGCCTTATTTGTCCAGGAGGGCTTGCCCTCATATTTTCTAGCCACAAAGTGCCCTGTAGGAAAATTTACTAAGACCAAAGGCTTTTGTATTTTATGAGTCTCATCTGGATGAGGGCTTCATTCCGACCTACTCTGCCTTCATCTTATTCAGAACAATGAGGCATCTTACTCAAAATTAATACTCTCTTATCTTCATCTTCCTTGGTATACTCCTACAGCTACTATCCAAGAGCTGAGATCACGAGTCCACGACACCAGGCTTATAAATACAAACTCTGTTCAATTTTGGCCGAAATGGAGAAATGGAGTTGTCTAGGAATCCTTAAGCAGTACTCAAAGGAATGTAAACTATATGGTCATTCTAAAGGAAAACTGGGCAATTCTTAGTTAATTATTATGGCCATCCAAAACCCTTCCAATTTTTCTTTTAAGTATATATCTCTTTAAGAAAAAAAAAAAATGAAGCTCATTGCAGTATTGCTAAAGTATAGTGAGGCATGATAAAGAGACCCCAGAGTCTGCCTGAAGTTTTATCAGCTCAGAATAAAAAATGCCAACATAATTAACAAAATTTGCTTTTATGGCTGTCTACAAAGAGACAATAATCCTTTTCTGCAGAGACATTTCAAATAAGAATGTCAAAGCAGTAAGGAACGGTGGGTAAGGTCTAAGTACACATAACCTTGAGTATGGCCTTGTTCCGTTCCCAGCTGTAACCCTCCAAGTGTCTGGAAATCTCACAAACAAGACAATAAACTTGATTACAATAAAAACAGAGCTGACTTCCTTATACAAAGTTGGTGACCTATTGTTCTGCCCCCACCAGCCTGAAGTCCCTCTCATCCAGCGCACCTCAGGAACCACCCTACAATCTCACTTAACAGAAAGAGAAAAGGGGAGAGGGTCCCTAGGAAACCTTTGAAAGATGTAATTTTAGAATCCAAAAAATGCATATGAATATTGAAAAGCTCACACCCACACTTAGATGTGTTCTATTCTTCCCTAAATACCTTTTTTTTTTTTTAACTAATCCTCATGCTTAAATCTACTTAAAGCTGTTCCTTAGTAACTCCAGTTTTGCTTCTTCAAGTTCTTCCTCAGTGTAGTAGAGAATTCAGCTTCACCTAAGTAAAAGAAGTCTCCGGGAGAACTTGGGCAGCTACAGGCAGCAGCATGAAGCAAGCTGCCTGTGCCTCCTGATCCCACTCCTAACACGTAAAACAGGATGTACAGCCAAGGCCATTTATGGAAACTGGACGCACATATAGAGGAAATACTACCCATTTTCCAATGTTAAGCAAATATCCAAACACAGTAACTGGATTAGAATTGATGTTTAGGGGAGGAAAGCAAAGATAAGGGAATGAGTGAGGAAAAGGACCACAAAAGAAGCTAAGGCGCCAACAGTACACGGCAACCTAGAATCTGAGGTACCCCTAAAATCTGAGAAACAAAAAGTAGAAGAAGTCCACTTAAACTAAACTACGACAAGATAATGGGGTGATAAAAGCAGCAAGAAAAATTAATAGTATATTTATTTTGAAAGGAATCAAAATGAGGTAACACTAAATGAAGAAAATGTCACTGAAAGACAAGTAAAAGAGTTAGTGAATAGCCATATTAATATCAAGAAGAATGATTACTGAAACTTATAATCAATAATGGAAATGGCATGACCAAAGTGAGAATGGGATTGCTTTTTATTTTTATTTATTTATTTTTTAAGTAATTGAGCTTGTTAGTATCACCCTGGCACCTAAAGATCAGAACATAAAATATCAAATGAGAGTCAAATACAGTCTAGAATAGATTCTATACCAACTCAACTTTTAATAATTAATGATTTTATGTCTATGAGTATTTCACTGCATGCATGTCTGTGCACCAAATGCATGCCTGGTGCCTGTGGATGCCAGAGAGCTTGTCAAGAGCCCTAGGAATTGGAGTTACAGTTTAAGCCACCACAAAGGTGTTAGGAATTGAACCTGGATCCTCTGAAAAAAGAACCAGTGCTCTTAAATACTGAGTGTCTCTCCAGCTCCCCAACTCAATGAGTAGGTGGGGGGAGCGATGACAGGACCTCTCTATGGAGCCCCTGGCTAGTCCAGAACTCAGAGTTCTGCCTCCTGAATGCTAGAATTAAAGATGTATGCTACCATGTCTTCCCCGACACACATCTCAAACTTTAATTTCTATACATTCTGCTTTTGTTGTGCTGTATGTACACGTTCCAGTCTCCATCAATTTATCTCGAAAAAATAGGATGACAAACAATCCAGGAAGATACCTGATGCCAACTTCTGTTCTCTCAACAGTTGAGGATATGGAAAAGAATCATTGGAACTTAAAAGTATCACTTATAAAGAAATCTATAAAAGGTAGGCTCTTCAACAAGAGATATATGAGATATATATATATGTGTGTGTGTGTGTGTGTGTGTGTATCTTCTGCTGATTAGTCTTAAAAGTGTAGCTACAGAACATCACATACTCAATAATCTAATTAATAAATCAACTGTGAATGCAAAAAAATTTTACCCACATACACACATGTCTACAACTCCAAAAATTAAAATTATTGGTGGAATCAATTTAATAAGGTCTCTTTGTTAAAAAAAATCCTGTAACAGCTGGGCATGGAAGAGTGCTCTTTAACCCCAGCACTCAGGAGGCAGAGGCAGGCAAATCTCTGAGTTCCAGCCAGCCAGAGCTACAGAATGAAATACTATCACAAAATAAAGAAGCAACTCAATTAACTATGTGTGAAATTCCGTAAAGAAAATGTAGATGCTAGTGAGATGGCTCAGTAGGTAAAGATGCTTGCTACCAAATCTGGTAATGACCTGAGTTCATCCCTGGAACCCACAGTGGAAGGAAAGAACTGACACCCAAGTTGTCCTCTGATTTCAACATGAACACAGATACACACTCACTGAATAGACGGATGTAAAAAGGACTTAATAAAAAATTTAGGTCATGAATAAATCATAGTAGATTCCAGAGAAAAACATAAAAAATTTATCTCTTAAGAAAACTGACACTATGGGGCTGGAGAGATGGCTCAGCGGTTAAGAGCACTGGCTGCTCTTCCAGAGGTCCTGAGTTCAATTCCCAGCAACCATGTACATGGCAGCTTGCAGCTGTCTGTAACTCCAGTTCTGGCAGATCTGACACCTTCACACAGACATACATACAGGCAAAACACCAATACACATAAAATAAAAACAATAAAATTATTTTTTAAAAAGAAAACATTAACACCTATTATAAATTACACTACGTTAAAACATGCATTTTATGCTTTAAAAACCCTCTAAATCTCAAAACTAATGCTGTTTTAAAAAGCAAACTATCTGCAAAGATCATTATGTGTTACAGACAGATGATAAGTTTTTTAAATTTTACAGTAATGTAATAATGATACACATTTTATAGCCAGTTTGGCATGATAGTCTCTCATACTGGGCGGTGGCAGTGAGCTGCAGCCACTTATATCCTGTCATTAATGTTTTCCTTCACAAATGAGCAACCATCTGCACACGTGAAATAATCAACACTATTACAAATAAGATTCGTGTTATATGACTTTGCCCAACTGTAAACAGTATTCTGAACATATCTTAGATTCTTTATGCATTCAAGATATTGATTCTATGATTTGAAAACATTCCTCCTACTTTTTAGCATGCCTTTTTACTCTGTTGGTCAATTCATTTAATGAAGTCTAACTTACCCTTATTTCTTTTACTGCCTATGTTTTGGGGATTATAAAATAACTGCCAAAACTGATGACATCAGGCTTTTCATCTGCAGTTTCTAAAAATCTTTTCTGTTAGCTCTTACATCCTAAAGCTTGAAGCTGTGCTGGGCTATTTTTTATATAAAATATAAAGCAAAGTTCAACTTCAATTTTTATGTTTGGATGTCCAGTTTTCTTAACATCATTTGTTGAAAACATGAGCAAATAAACCTGACCGTCCCAGGGAAAAGTCTTGCTATAAAAAGTCACTTAACAGAGAAAAAGGTTTATTTCTGGGTTTTTGTTCTATTCCATTGCTCCATACATTTGTCTTTATGCTAGTAGCACACAATTTGGATTATTATAGCCTTGTTATAGTTAAAAAAAACTTACTGTGCATATGTGTGGAATTGTGTGTGAGTGTAGCCAATTATGTGTGTGTCATGTGCACATATGGAAGTCAGAGGACAGAGCACTCTTAAGAGTCAGTTCTCTCTTTCCACTTTGCTGATGCAGGGGCTCTCTTGTGTCTGCTACCCTGCACATTCCAGGCTGTCTCCCTACAGGAGAGCTGGGATTAGAGATATGCACCACAGCATCTAGCTTTTGGAAATGGGTTTTAAGGATGCCTTCATTAGGGTCACTAGTGCTGTGGTAGAACACCACGACCAAAGCAACTTGGGGAGGAAAGGGCTTGTTTTCCTTATGTTTCCACATCACTGATCGTCATCAGAGGTAGTCTGGGCAGGAACTTGGAGGCAGGAGCTGATGCAGAGGCCATGGAGGAGTGCTGCTTCCTGGCTTGCTCCTCACGGTTTGCTCAGCTTGCTTTCTTATCGAACCCAGGACCGCCAGCCAAGGGTGGCCCCACCCACAATGGGCTCCATCAATCACTAAGAAAATGCCCTATGGTCTTGCCTACAGCCCAGTCTTCTGGAAGCCATCTCTCAAGTGAGGCTCCCTTCTCTCTGATGACTTTAGCTTGTGCCTAGCTGACATAAAAACTCGTCAGCACAGGGCACAGAACTCAGGTTTTCAGACTTGCCTAGGAAGCATGGTACCCATTTAGGCAACCAACCTGCTCACCCAGTCTTACGTTTTGAAATAATTGGAAAATGTAAGACTTATCCTTAGTTACTTCATAAGATTATATCTCAGAATCCTTGAGACTCCATGCTCTTAAGATGAATTTTTGTTTCAGGAAAAAAGTTCACAGAGATTTTGATAGATATTTTACTGGTTCTATAAATTATTTTATATAGTTCCAATGTCTTCAGAGCCATGGATAGATAATATGTCTCCATTACATAAACAGAAGACATAAATGATGTCTTTAATTTCTTTCGATAGTACTTGGTGATTTTCAGTGTTTAAAAAAATTTTCACCTCATTAGTAAAATTTACTAATTATTTTTTATTTCTCATATTGTCACATTGCTAATGTATAGAAGGGGATTATTCTATGGGCTAATATGGTACCCAACAAACTGCTGAATTCGTGAGTTCTAACAATTTTTTTTGCATAATCTTAGAATTTTCTACCTATAATAATGTAAAGTCCTCTGCAAATAGATAATTTTACTTTTTCCTCTCCAGTTTGGATCAATTTTATTTACCTTTTGTGATCTCTCTGGTTAGGATTCATAATACAGTGTCCTTGCTTTGCCCATGATATCAAAAGAAAAGCTTACAGCATAAGGTTGGCTCTGAGCACTTCAAAAATGGACGTTATTCGGTGAACTAGTTTTCTATTTTAAGTGTGATGGTAACTTTTTATCATAAAAGAGTAGTAAATTTTGACAAATTTTTTTCCATTAACTGAGATGATTATGTGACTTTGGTCATTCATTAGGCAACTAGACAGTTTCTTACCATGCATACCACACAAAGTAAAAGTTATTTAGTGCCCTCATTTTACAGGGAGCTCCTCTTAGTTTTTTTTAAAGATTTATTTATTTTATGTATGTGAGTACACTGTTGCTCTCTTCAGACACACCAGAAGAGGGCATCAGATCTCATTACAGATGGTTGTGAGCCACCAGGTGGTTGCTAGGAATTGAACTTAGGACCTCCGGAAGAGCAGTCAGTGCTCTTAACCATCTGAAGTCAGAGTCATCTCTCCAGCCCTCCTCTTAATTATTAAAACAAACAAAAAAATTAAAGCAGAATTTAATGACAAATTTGAGCATCAAGAAATGATTTTTAAAAGAGGATATTGAATGGATAACAACTTTTAAAAGAAGCATATTTCAAAACTTGAGAATCATGTCAAGTAAAATCTATTAAAATGGGTCAAAGCAAACCAGCACACTTGACATCGCTAAGTCATGCCAGAACTGATATACTAGTACTATATTATTTATTTGAATACATTTTGAAAGCCTGAATGTATACATTGATAATGGCACACATTGATTGAGATATAATATTTTAAAGGAAACCATGAGGCTGGGAAGTTGGTTCACTAGGAAAGAGTGCTTGCTCTGCAAACCTGAGAACCTGAGCTCAAATCCCAAGCACTAAGGTAAAGTGTTGGGCATAGCTATGCACACCTGTACACCTACCATAGTAGGGAGCAAAGCCAGAAGAATCCAGAGAACTTGCTAGCCAGCCAGCCCAACAAAAACTCAGTAAGACCTGTCTCAAGGTGATAAAGGAAAAATGACAGAAATGACCCCTAACACCCTGTTCTGGTCTCCACTTGAGTGTTCATGGACACAGCATATACACACGTACATGCATGCAACACACATGGGGGGAGGGGCAGAAGAGAGGGAGGGCGAGGGCTTTATTGAATGAAATAACAGCAAGAAGAATGAAATGGCACAGAAACCAAATGACGTTCATTCAGAAATGCCTTCTCTTTAAGAAACAGAAGGACTAGGACATAAACAGAAGCTCCAAGAACTACAATTCTATTTTGTGCAGTTGTCGCTTTCCTTACCAATCATGATAAATCCGCTAAATCTAAGCTTTTGACATAACAAAAGTTTCAGTGGCATCTCCCATGAGAATACATGCTGCTGTCTTGACTAGCAAGGCAAGTGGGAGCAGCAGGAAGCGGTTCTCCTTTGTTCTGGCGGTCCATTTTAGCTTACTTTATAAACCTGCAATCATTTCTGTCCCACAGTCTCGAAGAAAGGTGTTTGTGAGAAGACAGTTTCATTCTGCTGAGCTGACAGGGATAAACCCTTGGGAGAAAGGCCAACTCGAGCAGGACGGAAGCAGATGTGAGCAGTCAGTTCTCTTGCCTGTTCTGTGCTTTTTTGACTACACTGTACCAGCTCTGACACCACCCAGAAAACAGTGGATAGACTGAAGCTGTCATTTCTCAAGAGTTTGAAAACTGTAAGGTTTGCCTTCCTCCAAAATAATCCTACTAGGGACAGAATAACAGACAACAGAGAAAAGAAAGCCAAAGATACAGAAACATTAGTTGAAGAAAACATTAATAGATTTTACTTTCCTGGAAAGAGAGGGACGAAGACACAGAAATGAAAAGAAGGAAGAAAGCATCCATACATAACAAACAGAAAATGCATCCATTCTTTGGTTACTTAAAAATCATTTACTAGGTTCATTATTGTGGTAGATACTGTTTTAGATCCTAGGAATTCAGCAGTAAGGCACACTGTCCCTTGTGCCCATGAGAGATAAATGCAAAATAAATGACAATCAGTGATTAGGAGCTAAGAAAATACACAAGTCATGAAACAAACCAGGGTGGGTGCACTAATTTCTTGTGAGCTGACAAAGAAATCTCATTGAAGAACAGACATTAAACAATGGGAAAGACCCAGCAAATCAGCAGGCCGAGGAAAAACTATTTCCTACGAGGGATAGATAGTAGATGACTCTAGAGCTAGAATAAATTTCTATATCCACAGGACAGATAAGAAAGCCAGCACTGTTCAAGTCCTGTGAATTATGGTGTTTTTAAGAACAGTAGCAAGTAAGACCTCAAAGTACCACAGCCATCTCAGAGTCATCACTTGGAGTGGGGGGGGG